>JAHWFP010191237.1:1252-13442 GCA_023313725.1 Lithobius niger
CTAATACAAAATCTGTTGCACAATCAAGAATAAAATTATATTTACCACGAATACATTTAGGCAATGTGGTGTAGTTCCACATATAGTTAGTTTCTTTGCTGCAAGTTATCGATTCCAAAGTTCCTCTATCTTTCCCGGGGAACACATATTTTTTGGAACAGTTGTATAAGGCTGAGGACACTTCGCCTACTTCAACATTCACTAGCTCCAAATTTTCACCCTTTCCGCTTTTATCCGGTTCGTCAAGGCACTGGTCTAATAAAAGTAAGACGACATTCAGCTTATTTCATTCTAGTGCAAAATTAGATTGCACAATCGAGAATGAAGTGATATTTACCACGAATGCATTTCGGTAATGTAGTGTAGTCCCACACATACTTGGTTTCTTTGCTGCAATTTATGGATTCCAAAATTCCTCTACCTTTCTCGGGAAACACATATTTTTGGGAACAGTTGTAAAAGGCTGAGGACACTTCTCCGACATCGACTTTCACTAGCTCCACATTTTGAGCCTTTCCGTTAAATTCAGGTTTGTCAAGGCACTCGTCTAAATAAAAGTACGAAGACATTAAGTTAAATTCATCCTAATACAAAATCTCTTCAGTAATATAGACTGCAGTTAACACTTACCACGAATACATTTAGGTAGTTTACTAAAATCCCACACATAGTTAGTTTCTGTACTGCAGTTGACAGGTTCCAAGGTACCTCTATCTTTGTCGGGAAACACATAATTTTTGGAACAGTTGTACAAAGCAGACGATACTTGTTGGTATGAAACATTCACAAGGTCTACATTTTCTGCATTTCCATCTTTAACTGGAACGTCAAGGCACCCTACAAAAAAAAAGGAATAATTTAATGAGATACTCGAACAACGTACCGAGCACGTGGTAAAGTTAGACCAATGATGCAACCAACTAACGAATTTAGAATTCTGTAAATGTTTGTACAATCCGAGTAAACGTGAAAATATATAGAAAACACATGTCGAAATTTCTGGGACTATTTATTGATCTTTCTATATATTTGTGTTAGATAAACTGCAGATTATCTTTATTGTTGGTAAATGGGGTCATATACTGTGCAGGTATACAATATATTTGTCGTCGTAGAAAAAATTAAACGCGTGGTAATAGACTTACACGTCATTTCACAAGCAAATGCTCCAGTCGGGATGCAGTCAGTCTGTTGAAGTATCTTTTCTCTCCACTCGCCTTTCACGTACTTCTGACACTGTTTGCCACTTCCTGAGAATAGTGAAATAACATGATTAGGTTTTACAGATTGTTAAGTAGACAATTACTTTCAAGCCTTGTAAAATTATTCATAAAATACATCCCGTTTGTAAAACATCGAAAAACAGTTGTTTTTCATGATCACTCAATTTAAATACTTGCTGCAACAACGTTAGTTTTGGGCTGGTGGTATTGCAGATATTTGTAGCATATCCTTTCCCATATGTAGTTAAATTCGACTCCTCTGGGCCACACTAGACTATCCATAAGTAATTCAAGAATAGAACGGTCAGTTCTCAAAGGTAGGATGGATTCTAATATTTCATTGCATGTGATACGCCCTGTTCAAGAATGAAGTCTCGATTAAAGTTTGTTTCTTTAAACACGGAAGAATTATACGACACACAACGACTGTGTTGTGATGTACGAAACACGTGACTGTGGGATACCGCAATTAGATAGTCAGCTAGACAAACGGTCACCGTTAGCAATCGTCTATAGAACAGTGACACAACGTTGAGTTATTGTATATAACTCTATGCTGGAGCCAGTATCTGGGTTAGCTGCCAGGGTCACTGGAGGGGGAAAAGAAGGGTGTTTTACTTCTTAAGACAATGCTGTTAAGAGTTGATTTCTTAGGCCTATAATGCGCGATTTTTGTCGATTTGTTGGCAGTTGCTGACATTTTTAAGCAAGTGAAATCTTTATTTTCCAATTACAACCTAGCAGCATAAGGGATTGGAGAAACAACGTTTTTTTAAGCCTATGAATTCCACTCTCAAAGTGCTGCCTTAACTAGAAGTGCCGTTGTTGAACCCTCCATTTCAATCTAGTGCCCCTTGCAGCTATCACTCTTGTAGCCAATATGACGTCACATGACGCTGCTCTATAGCTAACTCATTGGAATATCATAACACAGAACTATGGTACATCATTCAGATATCAGTAATATATCAGTAATATCAGTAATATTCAGATATGAGTAATATCAGGGCCGTCATTAACAGATGCATGTAATTATATGTTTTGTTAACTAGTTTCTTGCTTGTTAGGGTTTTTTAACACAGTATTCATGAAGTTGAATTTGTTTTACAGCAAAAACCACCCACCTTCAGGGCACGTTTACGCAACCACTCGCTTTTGCATTCTCGCAGCTAGAAGCTAGAAATCACTTCAAATTCCAACATGGCGGCGGTTTTATGTCTGCTGCCTCGCAACGAAAACAGCAAATAACGTGAGTTCAGAAGTGTTTGGGAAAATTGTTTCGTCATGAGGAATTCTTTATATTATTGGCACTGATTATAATACTGCAAGTATTTACTCAAACGATGTCGGATTTAGCTAATCCATTTAGACTTGTTACCATGGCAATGTTACCTTTGCCATCGCGATTAAGTTCTAGCTGCGAGAATGAAAAGGCGAGTCGCTGCGCAAACGCACCCTCAGGGTTATTCCCCAAAACCGGAACTATCTTAACAGCTGCTGTAAATTACTATTTCCTAGGAAGAGGGACATACATAAGATATACTCATCAACTATGTGAATAAAAGTACGTATCACTAACAACACCACGAGTACACAATGGATGGATACAACCTGAACTGTATCATAAAATAGGCATCTGTCACTCAAAAGCTGATCATCACTTAGGCAAAATTGGTAAAAGAAACACCAATGGCTGAAGAAACAAATCTCACAAAGCGAATCAAACGTCAATATATCATAACAATCTAAATGCCATTCTGTTCTGGAAATAAACCTAAACAGCCTATCTTAGACAGTGTAGCCGTAATCAACAACACAGGCGTGAGAAAAAAGTATATTTAAGGCCGTATTTATAAATCTCAGCTTGGCGCACGACGTTGTTGCTAGCACCTGCTCGAGGGAAGAGTCAGCCCAACCTTCTGTGATGTCATAATGCTAGAAAAGTAGCTGCACCACGCTGCTTCGTTTATAATCATGTATGCGTGAGCTTGCTAATGCTGGGTGTGATCCAACTATGTTGTTTCATAACTTCACACTTCGACAGTGGCAAGATTCGATGACATACAGCAGAATACCACTACAATTAAGATATTTCAGTATTTGTTTGACCAATCAACCTATTAGCACACATGTTTTCCTTTCTTGTGGCATCGATGGAATCCGTTGATGCCGCTATTTTTCTATCACAGCATGCAACATCTAAGCGTGCGAGCGTCGCTCGACAGTCACATTTCTAAGTCCACAGTTGATATTCGCTTGACGCTCGAAAACAATAAAATACGAGCGCTGCTTCGGCTGCTCCTCCATATTTATATCAAGCGTCAAAAAAAGCTCGGCTTTCAAGCGTCGAGCATCATGATCTAGCGTCAATATCTACTTTACAAACGTGCACTAATGACCCCTGCTGTGGTAGCAGCTGGAATTGACGTGCTGTATTACCAATGAAATTCTGCAGTGAAAAGTAGCATTTGTAAACCTTATTAGTATTAAAAAACGCTTAAGCGTATAAAATACGGATGTAAGCCTTAAAAAACTTAAAGCCCTAAAGGAACAGATATTAGAAAAAGACATGTAAGCCATCAGCGTCGCACTAATACGTGTAAAAGAAGCTCCGGCTTGTTTTTTGGGTCGCTGGAGACTCTTCTACACGTATTAGTGCGATGCTGATGGCTTACATGTCTTTTTCTAATATCTGTTCCTTTAGGGCTTTAAGTTTTTTAAGGCTTACATCCGTATTTTATACGCTTAGAGTTTTTTAATACTAATATCCCTTATTTTTTTTTCTTGTTTTAGCAAGAATAACACAGAAAAGAACACTGTAATCACCTTAAAATAACTGTTATAAGAGAGTCTTTTCCATGGCTGATTCGTTTTATACTGCTAAGAGTGACTTTTGCACCCAATTTCATGTTTTTAGCTTGATCTATAAGAATTTGTTGCCCAAACCCCTGGGAGGCATCACGAAGAGGTTCTGGGGCGGGCACTAATGGCACTTTGGGTATTTCATTGGGGTCCATGGCTGGTTCGATTTTTACTGTTAAGAAAGACTTGTGTACCAAATTTATGTTTTTTGCAAAATTTCTGAAAAAGTTTGTTACTCCACTTAATGATTTCTGCCCAGTGCTCTACAATAATAATTGCTCTGCCGATGCGAATACTGCAGTCACATAAAAATCGTGTTCAAAAGGCCCTGATCGGTGTTAATACTTACATTTTGAGCTGTACAAATTGATAATTGGTTCATTGGTTCGATCTCTAGGTGGGAGCAAAGGTTTTAGCCCATTTAGCTTTCCGTGTCAAGAATATTGTAGTTACGTTAAAATAGCCTGCGAAAGGCCTTAGGCCTTGTCCAGACCTACGTTTTAAGCTATAGAACTTGAAAATCGGTTCAGTGGTTCGGTCTCCAGGTGAGGGCAAAGAGTACCAACAACAACAACAACAACAACAAGAAAAACAACAACAAGAAATGGCCATGCTGTGGACGCCGAACGGTTTGATTGTTATCATTAAAATTTGTAATGTGGTGAAATAGTTATGACACGACCCCAAATATCGAATTTCGTTGGTCCATGTCAATTCTGGGCGAGACTATAGGAGTTCAAAGTTTGACGTTTAACATGGAAGTTCATGCTGAGGATTACATAAGGACCGCTATTTCTAAGAACAGTGACAAAAGCAACCATTATAAAAGTTGTCAATCTGTATCTTTGCAAATCTCCACTGATCTGAGTCTAGGTTTGGGCGGTAGACTGGAGGCTGCTCCGAATTCCAAAAGCACACATTTGGAATGAAAATAGAGTAGAATGACTTTACGAAAAGTAAATCAAGCAACTTTTCTTAAATGGGTGCCACTAGTCTATGTTAACGTGTTTGTTGTTATGATTTAAATCTGCGTTCGGTGGAATTTGTTAAACGCATGCCACTTGTCCGCGACAGCGTCTTTGTGATTATGATTTTTTATTAATTTCACAATGATTTTATGATTTTTCTTTTTAGCCTTAAGTCAGCCGAAGCAATTTAATGCTCGTGTGGCTGAACCGAACATCACCAGACTTTTTTAGAGAAGAAATTACCAAATAATGTGGTAAAGGGAAGTGCCAACCTGGGGATTCGATCCGGGAAACCCCAGATCGCTGTGGGGGCCGAAAGACTGTACTGAATTGGCCAGAATAGTTCCCACAGCCACTGAAAGAGCATGGTAGCCTCTCATGCTACCCTGGCCGGCAGTCCTGGCTGGTACTTTGCCAATGTCCCCCAAACAGGGGGGTTCAACCAGATCCGCAAACCTCCAGCAACCAAGCTGAGCTCTCTCACCACTCAGCCATGGTGACTACCGGATTTTTTTAATGCATGCTGCTACTCCGTGGTAGCATCTTTGTGATTATGGTTCAAATCAAATTCGTTGGAATTTCTTAACTGCATGCCACTTGTCCTTGAAAGCATCTTTGTGATTATGATTTAAAACTGCATTCGATGTTTTGGTCATGAAGAAGAATACCAACTGTTGCCTGATTCTCCTGTTATTTTCAATGTTGCCTGAATCTCCTGTTTAAGCGGCATGTTACTGCATTTATGGCCTAGTATTGTGCTAAACTTTGGAGAATTTTCAATATAATTTTACAGTATTTAGAGTGATTTATGACTTTTAATGAAGTCACGCCAGTATGTCCGGTAAATTGGTAGCCACTACCATGTTTGATAATTTGACTTCCAAGCGTGTGCGATGATCACGATGATCGCATGGGTGGTTATTCAATAAGACCTCAATCAAACCGTGACTTACATGTTAGTCTCGTCATGTCGACTTCATCTTTTTACACTTCAACCTATAGAATTAATTTACAGCAACACATTGCAGAATTTACAGTATTTAGGTGGACCATTGAAAGATAGCACTCCCGTTTTTGACACTATAGGAGTAAGTTATTTGCTGCCAATCCTTATTTTCAGTGACCAGACCGAAGCCCCACTAGGAAGCTTCCATATTAAACCCTTAATTTTGTATAATTTATAGTGTAATTTTGTAGAATTTACAACGTTTGCTTGCTAGCACACTAAATAACCGCACACGACAAAGTCAAATCCTGATACTTACGTAGTGCAATACTCAATACATTTTCGTAATATTTATGGTGTTTGTATGCCGGAGCGGTTACGATTTCATACAGTGGGGATGACGAATTGATGTATGCGTGTTTGAGCGCCTCCGTACTTCTAGTCATGGGACCGAGTCCTCCAATGATGAGTCGTTACGCTCATTTCATCATTAACATCGGTCAGTCTGATCACGATGGTGTAACTCCTAGAAGTCAAACTGGTACTGATACAGTGATACAGTAGCATTGCCCCTTTCAAGTGGTAATTCAACTCACCAGTAGGAAAGGTCGACATACCTCACTAACCAATGATAAAACATGCCTGCTAAGGTTTAAAAACATGGTAAGAACGCTAGATGCTTAGTTAGCGTAATTCATTAGCTTGTCATGACCACTTCTAGTCTTGTGTACAGCCGAAACGGATGGGAAGACAAGAGCAACTGATTTGACCGTCCCTTCGTCCGTCGCCTTTTTCAGTGGTAGTCAAGTGGACTTTTAAAAACACGGCCAATTAAAACATTGTTGTCGTTTTGTAGCTAATAACCTTTCTCAACGAACGTAACAGAATGAAATAATAACATTTGATCGTCACATTTAAACGCTACAGAAACACACGCAATCGTAAAAAAAATCAAAAAGATTTCGTTAACGATACACATTAGCTTCATTTAAAAAAGTCTTCACCCCCGTTGTATGAATGAATAGGCTTACTTACGAAATTAAAACTGCAGGTAAAAATTAGGCATAAAAGCTGACGGTTATGTCTAAAATCTGAAACTAGGCCTAAAAGCTAACACCTTTTTAACCGGCAATTGTGATGTTTACTACTTTTAGATTATGCAGTAGAGATTGCTGTTACAGTTCGTAATAGAGGAGTGCGCCGCAACATTTGCGGAAAAAAAGTGGTGGAAGGAGCGAAAGCGCACAGAAGACCACCCGCGATTAGGCTGCTGATAAATCGTCGAACCAGCAAAATAAACTTAAGCATCCTCAAAGAGTATTTTGAATCTACACACACGATGTATTTATACTTCACAATTAAAGTCACCATTTGTAGGGTCTTCAGAGTAGATTTTTCTCTGCAGTTCACCTACTTCTTGCACTCAACAAAAGTGAACCCGAGAACATAATTCAAGACGGCTCACCCGGTATGACGGTGCTCACGACAAACCATGGATATGTTTTACGATACGAATTCTGTATCGTACATAGCAACGAAGCCAGTATCACAGGCGAAATGCAACAAAAAAGTAATATTTCGGTGCCAATATACTTGTTAGCGGTACCTTCAGACGATAGCAAACATAAAGTATCAACCAAACAGGTGCCAAGGTACTTCATTACGACACCTGTTGGGGGATACGTTGATAGCCATTAGGTAAAGTGTTTTTATTTTGTTATCTTTTTACCATCCTCTGATGAAGGTACCGCCTAGCTGTATATTGGTAACGAAATATCAGTTTTTATTGCATTTCGCCTGTGCTGCTGGCTTCGTTTCTTTTTACATATTTTACTGCATGTTCCTGAAAACCATTATAATACCGAATTGCCTTGTTCAGAAAAGCCTGGAAATTTAAGTAGCCCACCCTTCGCCCCCCCCCCCTGCTCACGTAGCAATAAGAGCACACCAAGCCAGAGCACTACCTGTATCTGATAAGCTGCTCGAAAGAATCCGTATGAACAGACGGGTTGACACACAGATTGCGCCAAAGTCAATAAAAGTGGTGATACCTCACCTTGAGCTGACAGTACTATTTCCTTTTGGCCTTCAAGAAGAGGATTCTGATCAAATGCTAGCTGGAATGCAGATTTTCGCCAATAAGGTTCAGCTTGAAGCTGCTGTCCTCCCTCCTTTTTACAATATTGGTCAACATCATCCATACTCTTGGGGGTTGAGTCCTTTACAAAGAGCCAGCAACTTTGAAAGTAAGGCATACAATTGGGAGGGTAGTTCAAATATTGTTCTGTAAAAAAAAAAAATATTCGTATTTAAATCAGTGTTATTTCGCCAACTAATACAAAAATAAATAAATAACAAGCATGCTGCAAACACAAAACAATGTTAGGTAATGTGGTGTAACTAGACAAAGTTAGACACTCTTCTCTATTCCGACGATATTGTTTAATAGACTAGGAGTAAAATGCAACGAGTGGAGGCATTTTATTTAGAAGCGGTAACTATTGATTTTCTGAACAAGAAGAATGTGAAGAAGCAAGATATATTCGTTACCAAATTTTCTTTGCAATTTTAAGACCGGAAACGAGCCGCCATCTTGGGGAAAATGGCACATTGAGAGGTTTTCTAATATTTTTAATATCTCGGCTTTTACTAATACGTTTTTCTTTTGATTTACACCAAATACAAGGATTTAAAACGACCTTTCTTTCATTATAGAATAATTATTTCAATATTTTTAATGGTTTAATAACAGATTTTAACTTGAAGACAAAATACATGCACTTGCTCGTCCTAAAATTTTGCAATAAAGCTTAAATAACCTCTAATGTTTAGTCAAATAGTTTTAATGCCTATATAAGTTCTTGTAGTAGATTATTATTACATTCAGTTTAGTAAATATATAGAACCTCTATTTCGGTGCCGTAGAACTAAAGTAATGGTTACGCAAACTTGTGGGTAGGGTGGGTTTTTTTTTTTTTTTATAAAGAATAGATATAGGACAGAAAAGGTTCCGACTGCTTGCCTCCTGAAAAATCTAACAAATTTACACTAATTATACTTTATTAAATTGCAAATGAAAAACTGGGGGGGGGGAGACGCTGAATCTCCCCCCTGCACCACTCCCCCTCCCCCAAAAGTTTCTTTTACTGGTAACGTCTTAACCATTCAAATCAGTAACATACTGGTTAGACACAATGTTAGGCAGAAAGTTTGCTACAAGAAAATTTCAACGCATATTTAACGTAAAAGTCTACCCTATGCTCTAAAATAGTAATTTACCTATACATGTTCTAATTTTAGTGCGTAACTCCCAATTTCTAAGTGCATCTGCCGTATTCCTATTTAACTTAACTGGGTGTATTTGTGGGGCATCTTAAATATACGTCGTGTTATGGCTATTTTCCCATTTTGATTTTAAAATTCCTTTGTGCAGTAATAATTTTTTCTACTAATGAACATGAATAGTGGTTTTAGACGTTTCAACATGCTGATTCTCATTATCCCATTCGTTTTGGTGTTTAACATGTCATTTAACAGCTGTAGACATAACACCTTACATTTTAAATAGAATTCGGTGACAGGCAAGATATGTGTGGTCCATGTAGCCTATAGTTTGTTTTGTTATTTGGTATTGTTTGGTTTGTTTTGGTATTTAAACTTTATTTAATTTGTGTTATCCTTGTTGGAAGGAATGCATACATATAATCCAATTAAGCCTAATTATATCATTAATTTAATTAGGGCACTTACAGAGTGGTTGATTCGAAAATTCCTACCCCTTTTCACCTCTGTACATTACTAAGTACTGAGTGAATGATGGGTTGCATTAAAGTTCAATAGTTCTGACCCATTCTTCATAAATATCCTAGTTATGAAAATTAGGAAGGTTGAAAGAGAACATTTAATTCGAAAATCACTATGCATTTTGACTGCTATGACATTAACAATTCACCTTTAAATCAAAATAGAATGGCCGCTATGTACGATAAATAAATTTATTCAGTCTTGGTGGAAAGAAGACATCGCTGCCTTTCAGAAAGGTCTAATTATAGCCATTTAAGTTAGGTAGGACACTTGAAGGAGTACCTTCAAGTCGAAAATCGTGATCATTTTGACTGTTATGACATTGCTATTTCGTTTTTAAATGGAATAAGATAGCCCCTATGTAAGATATAAGTGGGGAAAAGTTGGTAGTTTCTCGAAAACGAACAATCAGCTCATTTAAAAAAAAAATAAAAAATGCCTTTAACTTCTGGACTATAGCCTTTTCTGAATTGTTTCCTAAAATTTAAAAAGAAAGGCATCTCGAGATAACTGATGAAATAAAATAAATTCTGCGCTAAGTATTAACAACTGAATAGGTATTCAGTGAAGATAGGAATCCTACATCCTTGTCGCCAAGAATCGTATGTATTGTATGTTTACTTCCTGTTTTTGCATAGTACAGAAATTATTCTGTTTAGTCTTGAATCGTAACGTTTGGAATCTGTACAAACATTATAAAGAAATCCGAATAATTCAATGTATCGAAACGTAACTTACATACACTAATAGTTCAGCGCGCAGTAGTCGCTACTGGACCTTCTTACATATATTATTCAATCATATTTCGTAAAATATTTCTAGTAAATTGCAATAATTTTGGGCTTGTAACTTCAAGATCGGTCATCAGATTGAATATAATGATTGGTTATGAATATTCAAAGCAACATACTCATCAGTTCGATCTGTGTCGACAAATAAAGGATAGCGGCCAAAAATGGTGGCCTAAAACGTTTTACACGTTAAAAACGTGCATTTGGTGGGATTGTTCTTTGAAATACGGCTTAACGACATACGTAAGAAAGGGGAGGAGTGGGGGAGGGTTGCAATCGTTGTTTCACTTCTTTTTTACAGCACTATAGTTTTAGTTTAGGGCTGTAGAACACCTCGGAAAAGAAATCTTTGTTATCATCAAAATAATTATGAGAATTGGTAGGCTACCAAGGTTACTAAAATTATGGTGCTAAGGTCTATAGTCTGTTCACATTATGTTTGCAGAAAACTCACTGTATGACGCCACGTTTCCTTGCACTACGAATGCAAAAACATGTAAATATCCCACTCGTAGACTCTTAACAGTAACTTCGTAGAGTCTACAGGTGTGCTATTCACATGTTTTTTGCACTCGTAGTGCAAGGAAACGTGGAGTCATGCAGTCAGTTTCCTGCAAACATAATGTGGAACAAACTATAGCTATTGTAGTTCCTTAGGTTCCAAATCAGAAATAAACGATAGGGCACTGGAGGTGCAGGAAAAACACCACGACTCATGGTAACACATGAATTTTTTAAGTCGGTATTACTGTTCGATTGTCATTATTAAGGTGTTCGTTTGTCACAGTGTTAGCTCCATAATATTTATTCATTTATCTCCATTCCGTAACCAGTTTGTTTTCAGAGTCATAACCGTACAAGCAGAAATACGATTTTTTTAGCAATCTCATTTAGTTCAATGTATTTTACTTTTAATTTATCCTATCTCACATCCGGTGTATCTCATTTACCTAATATTCCTTTGATTTCGTTTAGCCCCAAACTCTTAACTAATTTATCTAAAATTTCGTTCATTTAATTTTCTCCAACTTTGTTATCTCTCTCTTGTATTGCAAATTTCTAAAATTAGGGAAAGCTACTTAAATGAACTTTACAGAAATTTTTATTTTTGCAAATGCTCTTCATCCCCCCCCCCCCCCATACCACCCAAAAATAATTAAAATAGTGACAGTTCCGGTTTTTTTCGCATGAGAAATTATGCGCTGAGCCAACCCGCTAACGACACTCACAGCAGATTCGTTCTTATTGCTGAACTTAATAAAAATAATAATAATAATAATAATAATAATAATAATAATAATTTATTACAAGTGGGATGCACGAAATTCCTAAGAATTTGTTTGTGCATATTAAATCAGTACAAATATTCGTTTGTGTTATAGTATGTGATGGAAATTGTATACAAATGATTACAATGGATTATGTAAACGATAATAAAATGACAAGTTAACAGAATGATCTACAGTAAAATGTGAACAAACCACGTTAAAAAAACAAATCCTAAAATTATATACAAAAAAGTTTAGTATAATTTCTACAACTCTACAATAAAAAAATAATAATAAAAAATAAATAAAAATATTTAATTAAACATCC
>JAHWFP010191240.1:7559-24490 GCA_023313725.1 Lithobius niger
ACTAAGAAAATTCTGGTAACGTATTAAGAAAACTACGTTAGTTTCTTTCACAGCGACAGGAAGGACTTTATAGGTCACATCAGTAGAGCCCAGGTTTTGCTGTGGGAGTTGTAAAATCATCTTTTTATCAGCTGGTTTTATAAATATAAAAAAAAAAGGCGTAGAAAACAGTTAAGAACGTTTGGCGTGAGAAAGAATTGCAAGAGTGTTATTTTTACTTTTATTTTATTTTTTGGAGGGGGGGGGGGGGCAAAAGTAGCATTTTTCGGTTCGCCTTCCTGGCTAAAACTGCTGCCCCGCTGCCGCCTCCCCACTGAAGTGATTCTAGCGTCGTCCCTGACTAGAACTCGGCTCGTCGCTTGAATCCATATACTCGGAAAACTCGAAACCGGTGAAAATGTGATAACTTCACCAATTTCTGACCGATTTTGACGTTCAAATACACCAAATTCATCGTCTCGACAAGAGCTTTCCAGTGGTGCTAATTAAAAGCCATTAACTCAAACCATTTTAAAGTTATATCCTTAAAACTGGAAAACCAATTGTACACGTTGAGCCACACAGTTCATTAAGCAGCATTTTAGTTATTATCACACTAACGAATAACAAAGACAGTTGTAAATTAAGGGTGTTAACCTCTCGAACTCGGCTCGGTACTCGATTCTTCTGTTACAAACTCGGCTCGAATTAAACTTATTCTACTCAAACACCCCTATTGTGCAGACGAGGATATTTGTGCTAATGAATGAGTACTGATGCCCATATGTGTTGAATACCAAGCCTAGAGTATGCACACACAAAAACACAAGCAAGTAAAAGCACTGAAGGAAGTGCAGCAAGTGAAGCCATTGAGGTGGGTTCTCCTTATCCAGTTAGGCTTATCAATATTGTCCTTTTATACAGTCTACCCATCATTTGCTATACAGTACTATTTGTTTAATATGCATTGCCTTATAGGCTTCTGTGAAAGGAAAGCATACACCAGAAGTCGAAACTTAAAATCTGGGACCACTGCAAAAGTTGCACTCCGGAACTAAGCCTGGAGTGCAAAATACCATTTTGGAGTTCATTAAATTTATTGCATGCCCCCCCCCCCCCCAACGATGAAGTTGATGATTTTAATAAAGTTAACGTTAATGTGCATGACTAGAAAACTCGAGAAAGCTTGTCAGACTCCGCTGATTTGGAAATAAGTTTCCTTTCATTTGGGCGCCACTTTTTTTTTTTAGCTCGCATGTTGCAGTATGGGTAGGCATTGAATAACAAGTAGCCATCTCTGCTCCAGCCAGCACCCTTTGTTGACGTATTTTTTAAGCAAGAGATACGCAAACCGTTGCTATTACAATGAAGTATGTAGAAAAACAGACACACAAAGCTTAATTTAATTACAAATTCAAGCCTAAAATTATTTGTCCGTTAAGTATAATAATTTAAATGATAATTACGTGGTTACAGGGGTGACTGTCATACTGTGATCACGTAATTAAAATCTGATCCCAGTATTTAGGTGTGAAGTACAATCAGTGTCGGATTTTGAAGTGCAAATTTCATCTGGTTATTTCGATCCGATACACTAAATACAGGTAACCAAAAAAAAAAATACTACCGATAGTAGATATTGTGCACCAACTTGTGAAGTCTGTTTTGTCACATGTAATTTACGAAAAAAAATAAAATTAGCATACCAACTAAAACGATCTAAACCACAAACATCCTTGGGTGCAGGACATCACCCCTATTTTCTAGCTCAGATCACAGCGATGCTTGAGCCCGACACCAAAACGGTTGTTTAAGTGGCTAATAAAGATACGTACTACAACTGATAAGATCTTGTTTTCTCACCTTCGATAATTACTGGCGGAATTATCAATTCACCAAAGGAGCTTTTTAATTATCAACCGTCCAGTAAGAGTACAAGCTGCGCAAGCATCAATCAGCAACTATGGACACCCTTCAGTACAAACATGTGACACCAAAGATAATAATCCATAAGAATTCTTGATACAACGTGCTGCAGCTTAATACCGATTTTAAAACATATGGGTGTAGTACTTAAACTTAAACAAAACGCACGACCAAAGCCAGCTTGTATGGGTGGGTGAGCAGATGCTTGGTGTAAAGTGTTTTGTCATAGGCTGTCTTCCGGCCGTTTAACAGATCTGGCTTCAACAATATTATGTGCAGCTTGTTCCAGTGGTCAATCACACGACAGAGGGGGCCAACAGAGGGTGCGAGGTAAAGTACTCGTTCAGTGTGATTCATCCCACTCAGAATTTTGTAGGTGTGAAGTAGGCCTGACTAGGTCACCTCTGATGCAGCGGTCATAAAGGCTCATAATGCCAAGCTCCCTGAGCCTAGCATGTGTAAACGTTAAGCACACAATTTTATTTTACCCGAACCGTACGAACCCTGCAAATGTAACATGGTAACGATCAAGTGAACTGCAGAGGAAGGGGAGAATTTTGAGTGAAAATTCTGTCATTATCTCTGTACACTACCATCAAAAACAGATTGAATCAAAGCTCAGTTGCCCATGAGTTTTACGTCCAAATAAATCAAATGTGCAGTACTGTACTTGCCCCAAATACAAGACGACACTTTTTTTTCGTATTGTTTTTACCACCAAACTGATTTGTCGTACAATATTTGTGCCCCAACACTTAACTTGCCGGAATGTTGACCAATTTTGAAGTTTGGGTACACCATTCGAATCGGTTTTTTTTTCGAGACCTGCCTTATGACGCACAAAAAGTTTCTGAATTGCCCAGAAGTTTTACGTCCAAATAAATCAAATGCATAGTACTGTACTTTGCCCGGAGTAGAAGACTGGACTCTTTTTTCAAAATTTATCCACTAAAACTGCTTTGGCATCCAATATTTGTGCCCTAACCCATAACTTGCCGAAATGTTGATCAATTTGAAATTTGTATACACCATTCGAATAGTTTTTTTCTAGAGCTGCCCAATGACGCACAAACAGTTTCTGAATTATTTAGCAGAAGAGAAATGAATCCGCAGTAGAAACGTATACAGAAATGCCAGTTCCTCACATGCCTCGATGAATGTTTTTTTGTCAAAAACTAAATATATCTAAAAATAAATTTTACTAATTTGCTGCTGATTCCAAACCAAACAAAAAAATACTGACATGTAAACAACCCCCTATCTGACAAAAAAAAATTGATTTTGAATGAATATGCTAAGGAGCCAACTCTTATTGGTAATAACAGCACTGCCAGAACCCTGTGAAAGTCGTCCACGCCTATAATCATGCCAATTATTTTTAACCCTTTAAGTGCTACGTTAATTGTATATCTCCACAAAAGTAAGTAAGTAAGTAAGTAAGTTTATTCCAATTAAAAATGGAACAGTAACTTCCAAGAGCACAGGTTCGCGTGTGAGGTAATTAAAAATACGTCAATTCGGAAAAACGCCATTTGTACTACAATATGGAAAAACAGTAAATAGTAACTACAATAGGTTCTAAGAGCACACGGACATAAAAAACAAATAAAATATACTAGGTTAACAACATAACAAAACATTGATAATTAGCTCATTATTTTAAAAAAGGATTCTATAATAATAATAATAGCATAGGTTTGTTGCAAACGCAGCTGGAATGGCAAGGACCTGGTGGTCACTGACTGCCATCCGATGACAGTAGCCAATCATACGTTTGCCTCTTAAAAGTCCTAAAATTGCTTGTCTTCTTGATAGTTTTTGGCAAAAGGTTGTAAAATTTCGGCGCCAAAAAATAACTGGACTTATGCAGTTTTTCAGTGTTAACTTTCGGTTGGGTAACTTGCATTGCAACTTCGTTCCTCGTAACGTGAATAGTAGACAACAGATCTGCAACATGTAGCTCGTTTTTTACGATAGTCAAACAAAGTTCTATAAATATACAATAATCTTACAGGTAAGATACCAAGCTCTTTAAAAACTGGTAAGGAGTAGACCTCTTTTGAAAAATCATTAGTTAAACAATTCTTTTTTGCAAAACATTAAAGAGGCTCTAAAGCGTTTCTGTAAGTTCCACCCCAGAAAAGGATTGAATATTGCAAAACCGATTGAACCATTGCAAAATAAAAAAAAAACTTCAAAGTTTTCAGTGGCACACATTTCCTTAGGTAATATATCTTACACATAAGAGTTCTCAACTTAGTGGTAATAGTTTTAATTTGGCTTTTCCAATTTAATTTGCTGTCTATTATAACACCCAGATATTTTATTTCGTCAGCTTGGTATATAGATGGACAAGATCACTTTTTATTTATGTAGGAGCAATCTACATGTCTCACCAGAGGACTATTAAGAGTTGCATGATTTTTCAAAGAGAAACTTACGAAGTTACATTTCGGTGTATTCATTGTTAGTAGGTTATCGTGGAACCAGTCATCAATAATACCAACGTCCTCAACTGCTTTTGTATGCACTGCTTCCTTTTCCAGGGTTTCACACAGTAATGCAGTATCATCTGCGAACTTTGCGTTACTTTTTGGTTGAAGTTAAAAAATATCGTTTATGTACAAAACAAAAAGAATTGGTCCAAGTACAGTTCCTTGTGGGACCCCAAAGCGTATAACTGTAGGATCACTGACAACTTTATTAACTTTAGTTAAGTGAACTCTTTCATGTAAGTAGGTCTTAAACCAGTTTATAACCAATCCTCGAACTCCATAGAATCCAAGTTTATCAATTAGTTTCTCATGAGATATAATATCGAACGCTTTCATTAAATCAAGAAAAATGCCCATGATACCATGTCCCATATCAAGAGCTAATAGGGTTTTCGTTAGTACGTATTTTAACGCATCCTCTGTAGAAATGTGCTTTTGAAAGCCATATTGTTTACAATGTATGACCTTATATTATAATATTTCTCAAGAAAGTTAACCAATCTGGTTTTCATTGCTTTACCGAAAAGTTTAGCAAAATTTGACAAGAGGGCTATGGGTCTGTAGTTATTAACATCGTTATGAGGTCCATTTTTAAAGACTGGCTTTATAGTTGCCACATTTAAAGGGTCAGGAGATATTCCAGTTGAAAATGACAGATTTATTACATGCACCAAGATTGGCGTCAAAGTTGGGGTAACCTGGACGGGACTTGAACTAGCAACTAGAAGGAGCTCTTTAACGTGAGGCACACGCCTCTACCACTCGGCCACGGCCGTCTCTACAATCGGCTTGTTAAGGGAACGTAGTATTGTTGTCATTTCTCCATTGTTGCCCCATCTCGCCCATACTTTGGACTCTGTTTTTAATACTTAAACTTGTGCTTCTGTTTGGCTGTAGTTAGCTCGAGCATAGCACTTAAAGGGTCAGGCTTAAAAATCTGTAAGCCTGAAACTACTTTGCCTTACTTTCCGAGTCAGTACGGTTGGTTTACATGTCTCTTCCCGTGGTAGTTGTTTGGTTTGGTTCATTTTTTTCATGTTTATATCTGATAACACGGTTTTTCCGTACTTTCGTAGAAAAGTCATCAAACGATTTTCATAACTTTATTTTGCATCACATTACAATGAGACCAATAACCGACGGTTACAGTGGAATAGCATATTCATCACACCAAAAATATACACAATTTCCAAAACGAACATCTAAATTTTCGGTGAAAATATTACGGGAAATGAAGTTCTTTTACATAGATACCGTTCACCTTCATCATAAAGTGTAGATACACTAATTGACAATCCATCACACTTCAAAGCACTTCAACATTCAAGGGATACGCTGTGCGAGTTCACCACTGATCTCTACAACTTTGCCCATCTGTGCATTCCACTTACTGGGGCTGAGTAACTCGCTCAACTCTGCCCTGATCAGCACGTCAACGTTGGGATACGAAACTGTTGTGATGTTAAAGTCCCCTTGAAGTTCCCTTGATGACCATCACGACAGTTTCGTTTTGCAACATTGACATGCTGATAAGGTCCGAGTTACTCAGTAAGAAGTGGAACGTGCAGATCGGCTGGGTTGTAGAGATCAGTGAACTGTTGAAGTGCTTTGTAATGTGATCGGTCGTTAATTTCTGTTTCTACACTCTCTGATGAAGGCGAATGGTATATACGTTGAAGTACTTTATTTCTCATAGTGTTTTCACCAAAATTTTAGATGAATTTCCATTGTTCTTCGTGGAAATTGTGTATATTCTCCTGTGATGTGTTGGCTATTTGAACGTTTTTCACCTTTGTGCTGAGCTGATGGTGAGGACATCCATATACTTACCCACCTTGGTTGGTGGCCGGGGAAGGGTCTGCCATTAATGAATCAGCAATAAAGAGAAACACATTTAAAGAGCCAACTCATTGTGATGTGGTGCAAACTGAAGACAGTTAAATGATTCGGATTGTAAGATCCATTGCAAGTAATAGGCTAACTTACTTTTTTTTACCTAATACATTCATGTTAAAATGAATCTCTTACAATATCCATATAACTGGAAGCATACCTGTGATTTCACTTTTCCATGCCGGCGGACAACTCTTCGTTGAGCGTATTCAGCAGATAATTGGGCTTTCCGTTCCTCCTTGGGCTGATGAAAGTTAACGTACAAAGTCTTTGACCCCAAGACTGTGCCATCCATTTCTTCTATTGCTTCTGTTGCCTCTTCCATAGAACTAAAGCGCACAAATCCAAAACATCTTGATTTGCCATTTTCGCCCAGCATAACCTACAGATAGAAACAAGTTTTGCAAACTTTACAATTGTAAGTAACTAATTAAAGTAGAAATACAGAATTACAGTTAGGGAGCGTATTAAAGGACGCTTGCATACTAATTCATTTATTCTGTCTTTATTTTATGATCAAATCTATTGCATGAATAATAAAATATTTCTCGCTATTGCGCAGAAAGCAAAGAATACATAAATAGAACCTAATAAGCCAGCGGAAAATGCTGAGCCAAAATAAAGTCAAGACTGTTCTTTTGTATTGAATTGGTTAAGAAATGCATTTCTGGATAGATAGCATTAGCTCCTTTAGACATAAGGTTAGGAACAGTTGTAAGCGGTTCGGGGATTTCCAAGTCATGAAACCTGGTGCTAGGACAGTAAAGACAGACTTGATTCGGGCAAGCCCGGGTAGAAACGCTGACTTCCAGTAAATAAACACGATCTAAGATTGCACAACAGGGGGAAGGCGTCTCGATCTCGCCAAGCAGTTTATTTCATTTGGGGTTCAAGCTTTGACCATCTCTCTTCTCGGATGCCTCTTTGGTCGAAAGCCAGATAGGTTGCTTGTGGTACAATATGGCCTGTCCCATCTAGCCGCTCATCCAGAAGCTGGGTCTACGTCATTGCCAAGGACACCCAATGTTGACGATACGAACTGCAATTTAATGTCTCTTGGTTGATAACTCATGTGAATAACCACGAATGATAATATTGTAGACTCGTTGTGTTCGCCGCATTAATGGATTAGGTAATGGCTTTAGATGTCACGTATCTAAAATCCATGAACGCATAACTCAGTCCAGTTGTAATACTATAATATTCCATACCAGCATCATGATCGAAAAAAGTTCAGAATCAAAGTTTGAAGTTGTTTTGTTACCGTTATTTTTTTTTCTGGTGTATCCTCAGAGGAAATTTAACAACGAAAATTGTGCTATTGATAAACAGTAGCGTGTTCTGAAATTGTACAATCAGCATTCGACCACATAATTAATCAAACGTCACATGGTTTAACCATACTACCCTTGATAATAATAAGGTAAGTGCGGTGATTTCAGGTTGCAACTGGTAGGCAAACTAGCCACCATTGTGTTCTTGTGGAGCTAAACACAATTTTACCTTACTTAGTGGTTGGATTTTAGTAAAATAGTAAGTGCCACTGAAAAATCCACTGATATTACCGTAGAGTTTAGTTAAGAATAGTCAAGGACACGTAGAATTTTGTGTCCTTTTACAGTGATTAATTATTATTCTAGGTGTTGATTGGCTAAGACAAGAGAAAAAAAAGAGCTAGCTGCGGTCAGGCTCGAACTGGCACACAAAAGTAATGGAATAAGGTAGCAAGCAAGATGGCCACCTCCAGAATTATGTGAGGGATAATTACTGGGATTCTGCTCACCCTGAAAAAAAAAAACTGGCTGCAGTCAGGCTCCAACTGGCACACAAAAGTAATGGAATAAGGTAGTAAGCAAGATGGCCACTTCCAGAATTATGTGAGGGATAATTACTGGGATTCTGCTCACCCTGTATCCGGAGATCCAGATGGGTATGTTCGTGCCTGATAACGATGAAATCCCTGTTTGCAGACACGCGGCTTCGTTAACATAATAACATCATACCAGTAATGAGTATTAACAAAAGTGGATTTGAACTACAGTTAAAGACAGGTACCATTCTTGGCATACGTATTGCGGTGTTGATCAATTACGAGCAGAAGGAGGCTTTTGTGGATGCAGTGGATGTGAAAGCAGAAAGCTTAGAGCCCACAGAGAAACCCGAACAGCGAACAGCCGAGTCAGGTTGAACAGGGAGGGATGAGTGCAAAAGAACCTTTAGAGTCCTCTGCAGGACCCTGCAAGCCAAAAATTAGGGTGGAACTAGATGTAAAGTAGGACCAGATAAAATATAAGTTTAAATTTACAGATCTGACAGACGAACAAAGGTTGGAATTTTGGAAATGATAAGAACTGACCAAGGCTCGTTCTTCAAAAATTAGTTGATCTTGGAGAATACCAAAACTATTGGGTGCCTATAGAAACAGGCCAGTGAGAGCCTGTCTGTTCAAACTTGTATAGAGTACCATTCCATCAAAGGTAAATCTTGGTCACTTACTTGGAAGGATTACTCTGTATCGGCGTCGTAAAGGACCAGAAGAGTGGTTGACACAATGTCTGTTAGTCAGGCGCAAGCCTCCTGGTTTCCACGTGATTGTGGCTTTAAGAGGCCTAAATCTTGTGTTGAATCAGCTAGTGCCCCAATTCAGACGGTCAACGAGAGCATGGAGTATCTCAGTGGTATTCAGTATTTCTGTCGTTTGGCTTTTCAATTTGGATTCTAACAGCTGAAACTGGCAGAATCTGCTGGGTTCGATAGTTGCAATCGCCAGTTTTGTTTCCAGCGTCTGCCAATGGGCTTATAAACCAGTCCCATCTAGGTTATCCCATTCTTGGTGTCACGAGGAAAAGACTAATTTGGTACCCCAGCGTTCATTTTATTTCCCTGATGGTTTACAGTTACATCGATAATGATGTGAATGGCACGGTAGATTTGTTGGCAAACAAGTGGTGCTAACTGCACTTCAAGCGCAAATGTAGCTTGCTATGAATTATATTAACATTTAGCTCATTTTCAACCTTGGCCAAATTGGACACTCTTCTAATATAGTTAATACATCCCGACATGCTCCTGGTCATCGTATCACTGATTATTGAAGCCTCAAAAACTGAGGAAGCAGTGTTGTTTGCGTCGAACCAGATCGTATTTCTGCGCTTCAGCGGACAAAAAACACCAAGATCACTCCCAGCCATCAAACTAGGAGGATTCTGTGGCATCTGGCGTTGAATGTGGGGTGCTGCTGGCAATCAAAGTTGGTTTTCGTATGTTTCCACGAGAAAAAAAAAACCAGCTGCGATCAGGCTCGAACTGGCACACAAAAGTAATGGAATAAGGTAGCAAGCAAGATGGCCACCTCCACAAGCTAAAAACAAACGTGAACTTTACTAACTGATATATCAGTCCCACCAAGAATTTATAGGGTTGGGAAAGAGAATTAGTGACTGAGGCCCATACTGAAAAGTCTTAGATACATTCGTATTACTTCAGTCTTAGTTTATAGAGGACACCATGTGTTTTTGTGAGAATTTCTACTCAGTTTTTAGATTTAATTATTATTTAGCCTAGCTTAGTTGTAATTTAGTTTATTTTAGATTTGGGATGAAAAATGAGCAAAAATTACCAGATGGAACACGTGGCACCCTCTGAAAACTCGGACTAAACTAATAGGGATGAATCTAACGTGTTTCAATAGGGTCTTTTTTGAGTTACAAATTCTCCTCCCAAACCCTATAAATTCTTGGTCCCACGGACACCCACAAAGTTTATGCATCCTAGGTGATCCACAAATCTAATAATCTCACCCAAAATTCCCCAAAACGTACAAAATCGAGGAGCCAAACACGAATCTATGCAATCAATGAGCCTTCCCTATGAATAACTCAATAGAACATTAGCCATTTACTAGGGTTCAACCGAGTCCGGGTAAATACCCGACCCGGGTCCGGTAATGGTATTTTTGACCCGGCAAAAATTCGACTGAGTACAAACAGGGTAATAATTATTTATTGAAAAAATTATTTTTATTTTCATAGTTTCATTTTACCTTTTGGAAGAACCTACAACTACTTGCACACAGTAGATATTCATTAAGGCGCACAGAAAAAAATCAAATAAATGGCTGTAATAGTTTCAGAGAATGATTTTTTTCTAATTACGGGTGGTAATGAACTAAAATTGAAAATCTCCGTTTTGAGAAAACCCATCTGAAAGTCGGCGTTACTTTGGCTACTTTACGTTGTTCTCGCCTGGTCAGCGTTAGTGTGAAGGTTTATAGGCAGCTTTTTCGTTTTAGTTTTGCGTTGTGGTTGCTCCTTTAATTTGTTATTATTGTGAAACTCCATGTTTCTCGTGATTTTCAACGACGAACGAAGCACAAACACCTCTGTGAAATCTGAATCGAACCATGGTGGCCATGTTGAAATCGCACCAAACAGGATGTTTCATGTGGGATAATAAGCAACATTCAAAACCAGAAAATGATTTTCTGAAACTCCAAAAACGTATTTTAATTTTCGTACGTGTTTTGAAATTCGCCAAAACATCACAGGACGTTTTCGTTAACCAAATCCAAGAACTGAAACGTTTTTTCAAGTGTAAAGCAGTTATACAATTTCCGGATGTCAGTTGCGCTAAATATGTTTAACAAAAACAAAGCGATGCAACCGCCCCATGAACATAGGGGAGCAAAAAGTTTGGTCTGCTAACAATGATCAAATACAACAATCAAGATTTGTGGCATTGTTATGTTCCATTGCATTGAATTGAACATAACAATACCATAATTCTTAATTGTTGTATTTGATTATTGTTAGCAGACCAAACTTTTTGCTCTCACCTTTCTCGCCCTGTCCCCAAATTGACATTTCATTGACTGTGCTGCGGTTCAAGTACAACTTGAATTTAAGCAGGTCTAACGGAAATTATTATTCATTACTTACTTAGTACGCTTCTTCAATTCATTTCTATTTTATCTTTTCGTAAAGCCAACGTAGGCCTATTGGGCGACCAAAGTAACCAAAATGCATTTTATTTTTCATTTTACTTTATTATTTAAAAAAAATTTGGAACTACGACTTACTGGTCAATTTAATTTTTGACTTCACTTTGTTTAATATCGTAAAGTTTATAATTAAAAAAATTTTGGAAGAAAGAATTACTGGTAAATTGTACAGCTTTTTTACATTGTTATTCTCTGCATAATACAAAACTGGACGAAAGCCAAACGAAAATAACTAAAAAAAAAAAAAGAGAACAAAACCAAAATAAAAAAAGCTGTATATTAAATTTTAAAGAAAAAAATTGAAAATCTATGACCTGGTTTACTACTCGGACTCGGCCCGGTGGGTATTCATAGTTACTCGGACTCTGCTTGGACTCGGATTTTTGCGCCCCAGTCGATCCCTACTATTTACTAAACTAATCTCGTTATTTGGCAGTCCCCCCCCCCACAGGGTTTTCTGCTCGGACCGTGGAAGCAAATTCGTCAATGAAATAGTAGCAAAATTAACAAACTTATTTCACATAAAACAAATAAATTTCTCTCCTAACGTTGCTTGGGTTGGTGGAAGGGTGGAAGCTTCAAATAAATGCATAGAGATGTAGATCACGTCACAGTGCGAGTCAGATTGGTATTATTCCACTCTTCCATTATAAATTCGGCAACCCTGTTGTCTGCTCATTATTTCGGTACCGAAATCATTAACTCGTTCTCAAATTTATTTCGATCATGACGATACCTTGGTCCAATTGGAAACTAGGCTACAGGCAGCATTAGAAGTTGCCAGAGCCCTCAATTGGAATGCCATGAAACGTCAACAAAGGTTTTATGATAAAACTGCTAGGCCGTACACATTTTTGGTCGATGACTACATTCTTAACAAGAATAATTAGGTTATGATAAGGCTGATGTCAAATACGTAAGAACGGTCCACGTTTTCTTTACTCATTCTTAAGCACTGAATACTGTTCAGTATTCGCAAATTTTCGGTTGCTTTGAAGGGGATGGAAAGTCTCTTCCTGCAACAATCTTTAGGTAAATAAATTACAGCGTGTATGGCAAGGTCCATATTGAGTCACGAAATTTGTTAACGAAAGACCATGGTTCCTAAGTCAAAATAATCAACCTGTTATTTCGAGTGGAGATACCGAATTCTCCATTCGAAGTAACAGGTTGATTATTTTGACTTAGGAATTGGAAATACCAAATTGGAAATACCAGAGCATATAGGGAATTAACAGAGAATGGGGAGAATTTAAAAACATACATAGCTAAGCTTCTGAAGATCCAACCGATCGTGCGTCAGAAATTTCACTGCCAACCATCAACCCATCGAAGCAGAAAACACACTGGATGGTGACACAGAGAGGTCATGCAAGAGCAAACAACCGTAGTCACATTCAGCAGAACTTTTACAAAAAAGACAAAGACAACTTGAGTATGAATTGAATTTAAAATTGAATTTCATATAATGCCCGTTCATCAGAGCTTACACACGAGATTAGACTAAAATGACAATTCGACAAAGTAAAGGCCAACGACAATAATTAACAAAATAAAAACTTTGCGCCCCCCCCCCCCCCATCCTCTTAGGAAGTTCTTTAGCTTTGAATATAAGGCACATGCAGGGATAAAAGGGACACGAAGAGAGGGCTTACAGCACAAAGAGTATCATTAGCAGAATAATCATGTTAAAAGTATTTAAAATCACACTCTCCCTCCAGGAAAAAAGGGAGGTAGGAAAGTTCATTTTAAGCAGGTCATGGATTGAATACCTCTCATAAGTGGATACCACATGCACACACATGAAAGTGTTGAAAAAGATAAACTATACTGAATAATTCTTTGACCTTTTCCCCCACGAAACAGGCAGTAATTGGCAGAAAAGGAGAATGAGAAGGAGACAAGAATGGGACAAGGTCCAGAGGAAAAGAATGAGAAGGGACAAGATCCAGAGGAAAGAAAAGAGAAAAGAGTTAAGGTTGTATTGGTTGTTACATATCAGCCATTAAGACGGTGCCTATATTTCGTATAATTGTCTAGAAATATTAGGATACCTGAAATATTATTGCTGTTTGATTTTTCATGAAAATAATGAGATTTTGTTTAAATAAATGTTTAGATTATGGGTAAGTCCATGAATCATGCAGTGCCTAGATTGCATTTGAAAGGAATGGTGGTCTATAGGAGTCCAACTGTGACTAACTGCTATTCGCTTACGTTGATGGAGAAATACATGGATCATGCAGTACCTGCGGTGCATTTGCAAGGAAGGAAGACCAGGAGGAACTCCAGAGTTCAGATGGTGCTATATTTCACATATCTAGAAATATCAGGATCGCTGAAATGTTATTGCAATTTAATTTATGATTTTGTCATGAAAATAATGAGATTTTGTTACAAAAACGGTTTGATTATGGATATGTCATGAATCATGCAGTACCTAGATTGTGTTTGAAAGGAATGGTGGTCTGTAGAAGTCCCACAGTGTCAAACTGCTATTTGCTTATGTTGATGAAGAAATTCCAAGGATCATGTGGCATCTGCGGGGCATTTGCAAGGAAGGATGTCCAGGAGGAGCTCCATAGGTCAGGCAGTGTATAGTTGATCATTATTGTGTGATTACCTAGTTTTATGGGGAAGTACATGGATGATGTGGTACCTAAATTGTGTTTGCAAGGTACGGCTCTCTATATGAGCCCCACAGCTTATGATGATACACCCAAAGTGGTTGAGGGAGAAGTCTATGGATCATGGAATTTTCAAGGAAGGATGCCAGGAGGAGCTCTACAAGTTATATTGTGCATAATTGGTTCAGTTATTGGATTGTTAGCTGGTATTGAGGAAGAATTCTGCATGTACTTTCAAACGAGGAATTAGGATGCAGAAGTCATTATCTAAGCACTGTGGAAAATTTACCTGTTTCGGGAAGGATCACGAAACTCCAGAATTGTTACACAGGAGGTGGATATAAGGGCCAGAGGTGTATGGAAAATAAAAGGGTATTTCAAAATACCAAAGGTCGATCAGAGTGTTTGGATGTACACTCCTCTCATCCCATAAGATTGTGTACGCTAATGGGGAAAGGTAACGAGGTTGACGTCGCCTACTCTATAAGATGGGGACAGGATGTCTCTAGGGGAGCAGAGGTCGAACAATTCCAAAGGTTACTAATAAATACTGATCATGCTGACATGAAACGAGTATCGAGAATAAGTTTCAGGAATTATACATGGAAGTTATAATGTTGTATAATTTCTTTCATCCTAGGGAGAGTCGCAGACTCCAGAAGATGGAAGGATTTTAAGCAAGTCATTGACTAGCGCAAAATACATTGGGATGCAGGGGGCATCCTTGCCCTCTCGATTTGTTTGGAGAAATTCTCCCCTTCTGCCCTCTAGGCTTGCCAGACTCGTAAGAACAAGGTTATAAATTTGAGGAAAAGTATTCTCTAGACTCATGCACTCAAAATTTTGTCACACCATAATAACTGTTCTTTATTATGGAGCATCATGTATGAGGTAAGAATGATAGGTTTACCTCATACAGGGCATCCTTGGAGAACATGTTTTCCCCACACCTGAAGAACAGTGCAACCTGGACAAATATGGTAACCTATCCATCCATTGCATGGTGTGGGGTGGCTGTTATCGTAGTTCGTGGGTTCTGTACAAGGCTTCAAGGCTTTGAAATCTATTAGGGATTACCAAACCCTTTGTTAAGGCAAGGACTACCGTATGTTAGTAAATAATTAAAGTGGAAATACAGAATTACAGTTAGGAAAGCATATAAAGGAAAATTGTATATTAATTCATATATTTACTTCTTTAGTTTATAATCAAACCTAGCGCTTGAATAATAAAACATTTCTCGCTGCAAAAATAGCGCAGCAAGTAAAGAATAATATAAATAGAGCCTTAGAAGCCAAGGGAAAGTGTTGAGCTGTAATAAAGTCTAGGAAAGATAACACACCTAGAATTAGATTCCTTTAGACATACAGTTAGAAATCAGTTGGAAGTTCGGGGATCTTCCAACCCATGCAACCTGGAGATGAAACAGTAAGGAAGGATTCAACACAAGACTATGTTCGGGCATACCTGGATCGAACCGGTGAGTTCCAGTAAACAAACAGGGTCTAAGATTTCATAACAGGGGGAAGGCATCTTGATCTCGCTAAGCAGTTCAATTCATTAGGAATTCAAAATTTGACCATCTACCAACTCTCTTCTCGGACTTCTCTACGCCCAACAGCCGGACGATCAGTCGTGATGCAATACGGCCCGTCGAATATAGGCGTGTCGAAAGCCACTCACCCAGAAGCCGGGTCCACGTCCTTGTCAAGGACAACTGCCGTCGACGATACAAGCATTAAATATTTTAATACAGAACTGTAGTTAGTAGAACATAGCTCAGTTGATAACTTATATGAAAATATCCAAGAATAATATTATCGTAGACTCACAGCCGGACAGATTGCTCTTGGTACTACACAGCCCGCCTGATCTAGCCATGTCGAGAGCCACTAATCCGTAAGCCGGGTCGATGCTGTTGCCAAAGACAACCAGCCGTCGACGATACAGGCGTTTAGTAATTTTAACCTTTTCATGCCCGAATTAATTCTGGGGACTGTTTTTTAGTAGGTCCATCGTGGGATTCGAACCGGCATTCAGTTGGGTTGGAGAAGAGGACGCTGACCACTGGGCTGTTGCTGCTTGCTTTGCACAAAGCTCGTGGTGTGCATAGGGACTTACTTTTTCCTCCAGCTTGTAGCTGTAGCCCTTTGTAGTTTAATGTAGCTCAGTTGATAACTCATATGAGAATATCCAAAGATAATAATCTCGTCATGTCCGTGGCATTATTTGGTTATTTACTGGAATGGCCTTAGATGTCACGTACCTAAAATCTATAACTCAGTTGGGTTGTATTGGTATAATATTTTTTTCCAGCATCGTTATTTCAGTTCTTGTAATCAAATCATATTTTGGCTTAAGTTGGCCAGCAATGTAAAATACGACCGGAAATTAAATAGTCCTATTGCAGTCCTTGTTTGTCATCTTATTTTTGATACAATGTTATTTGAGTCAGTGAACTATATGCATGTAATAGTGCCGTTTTGACGTTATCGGATTTCCTTAACTTACTAAATACACCTTGATAACACAATGGTAATAATGAAAATAAAAATTCTGACCCAACTGGTGGAATTATCACCCATATTTTACAAATAAATATAATCATCTTCTTTTAAATCATCCAAATAATCAGTCAGTCAGCAAGAGCGGCGTAACTAGAGTTTTGTACTGAGGGGACACTAGCCATTTAGCTGAATGGTGTGGAGGGAGAAAATCGTCGGGGGATCTCACAGCGGGGCCCTGTCCTGGATTTTGATGCGATTTTGCCATTTTTTTTGGCATTTTCTGTCCTTGTAAAGTGCCGTTCGAAACATTTTTATAAAATCTGTTTTGCTGACTGCATTATCCGTATAAAACAAATTTGTAATGTAAAGCCTTCAGTTTTTCATACTAGATACTTATATTTTTTTTATAAATAAAATACGTCTTCAGGATAGTCAAAGATTTTCAGCTATGCAAAAAATGACTTAACCAATTTGTCGAATAAGCCTTACAGAGGGGGCGAAGTGG
>JAHWFP010191242.1:2050-13691 GCA_023313725.1 Lithobius niger
GAGTTTCGTGAGGGTTCCTTGAGTTTCATGAGGGTTCCTTGAGTTTCATGAGGGTTCCTTGAGTTTCATGAGGGTTCCGTGAGTTTCATGAGGGTTTCTTGAGTTTCATAAGGGTTCCTTGAGTTACATAAGGGTTCCTTGAGTTTCATGAGGGTTCCTTGAGTTTCATGAGGGTTCCTTAACACCCCGAGAGAAGCGAGCAGAGCACTACCGAGTGATTAGGATGCTGGTCTTTGAGCCAAGAGGGTGCGAGTTCGAACTGCGTTGCAGATCTATGTTCACCTGGCCCTTTAACAACAAACGACCCTTATAGCACACGTTCTATGGCACTGTATAGGGTTTACGGCTTTAATACTTTTGAGTGACGTAATTCACTAACCGTAAAGGATCTTTTATTTTTTTTTAAATTGGTAACTACTGTAAATGTTGCTGCACGTCTCACTTTAGGATGAGCATTCTGACGTTTTGTTGGCAACAAGACAAAATGTGACTACTGAAATAATTGCAATGTCATTGCAAAAGCCCGTTCGTTTATCAATTTTGCCAACTCGCGCCCATCCTGCGTTTGAACTTTCCTTCAGAAACATATTTTGCAAGCCTCGCGCGTGTGGATCTTCAATTACAAGGGTCAGCAGCTTCTAATACCGAGCCATTCGCTTCAATGTGGCAGCGCCATTCATCTCCACTTAGCACTTAATACGGTTCAGGTCTGCCATGTAACTCGTATATACACCGCGCCGCTCAACAACCAGCCAACAACTCTACAATAACCAACGGCCGAAAAGCGTCACATGCACGCTTCCAAACTAGTGAGTTACATAGCGCGTTCGGTTTCTGGACGTGTTGTCCTAATCGTTAAGCGTCATTTAATATTAACCGGAGCGACACGTGAGTGGCGTTTACTAATTAGCCCGTCCACCTCTGACCTGACATGGGATCCTCCAAGGACGGAACCTCTTTTCGCAAGACAAATAACCCTTCAGTGACAAACTAGGGCTTGAAGCTGTGGAAGCCTGCTTTAATTCACGACAACCCAAATCCTCCCAATGGGGAAAAGGAAACCCGTTGTCTCCACTGCCCATCAGCGCATTAATTGTGTCACTTGGGGGCGACGCGACACCTCTCACTGTTTCCACACGTCGGTATGTCCGTCTTCGCTGGGGCCCTGTTTGTCCGGTGTAGGGATCTGAACAATTTGTCGTCTCCCGTTCGACGCTTGTTACTCTATCACTCCGCTCTTAATCGGGGAACGCTCGAGAGGCAACAATAATTCGTTAAGCGCAAACAGTCGCGCCCAATTTGCAAATCCCGCCCTAGCTTTCGGGATGGAAATTGCCAGCTGCTAGGGCATAACTCTACGGGAACTATTACAGTGACCAAGGGACTTTTGCGGCAACACCATCCGCACAATAACAACATGAATCATTTGGAAATAAGCCCCAGTTCATATTTGTATCGTTGAAAATTTGAGCCGCTCTCCAGCACGCGTGGTTAGGAAGCATCCATTATTTGGAATTCATGATCGCTGAAATATTTATGATTGTCAGCACCTGTTATAGAAACACTCATTTGCGTATACCAACTAATGTGATGGCTTGCGCGTCAAACCTCCTAACTTCGCTTTAATAAATATGGTCTTCCATCTCTAAATGCAAGTTTGCTCAAATGAAACATTGCTAGCTTGGGGTTTGTGTATGCATACGCAGTAGCGTCAATAGGAATATTTTTCAGTGTGAGGGGGGGGGGGCCAAAATTTTACAAGGTTCAGACAATTTTTAATTCTAAATTTCCCTGACATTTCCAGGTGCATCAAACGGCAATTTCCAGGTGTTTACAAGATGTTTAGTTAAGGAAACAGGCAGTAGCTAATGTTTTTATTAATATTTGTACGAAATAATCCAACATCCCACAAAATAGCTGTTTAGAGACTAGTCCAGACGGGACTAAACGCATTTTCATCACATTTAAGATTTGGTTTATTGAAGTAATATCTAAAATACTCGAACATATTAAAGCACAAATTAAAATGTTCCCTACTAGCCCGAGATTTTGGTTCTGAGCTGCTAATTCAATGGAACTTAAAGATCACACACAAAGGCATTTCTTCAGATTTCCCTGTCTTTTCTCTGATTTTCAAACACTTTCTTGTTTTCCCTGAAATTTCCCTGAGATTTTAGCTCTATTTCCATTTTTCCTGAGATATCCAGGTTTTGTCTGAACACTGTTTCGTCAGCTTTCTAAGGGTAATTCGAACTTTTATCAATTAATTTACTCAACAAAAAATGCCTTACGAATGGGCCTATACGTAGAGCAAACTACTAGTACATATATTGTGTAAGGGACGGAACCGGGAAGGTGGGGGGGGGACGTAGGAGGGATTTTATAAAGTCACAAATAAATATTTGTGTATAGTTTTAACTACTCGAATAAGAAGAAAATCCTACAAGCTTGTGACTGGCTTTTTTTAACCTCAGCATGAATACCTATGAACGAACAGGCCTATACGTAGAGGAAGCTGCATGTGTTGTGTAAGGTGGAGGGGGGGGGAGGGGCTTAGGAGGAATTTTATAAATTCACAAATAAATATTTGTGTAATAAGAAGAAAATCCTACATGCTTGTTACTGGCTTTTTTTAACGGCAGCATGAATACCGTTTTGGTTTTCGATGTTGTCTGAACACTACAATTTTTAAGGGGGCACCCAGAGGTCTCGCATGAAATCTAGAGAGGAACGCCTCCCCCCTCCGGATCACCCCCCCCCCCGTATCACCGTCACTGTGCATACGTGGTTGGATATTAGACCAAATGATGACGAAATACCCTAGTAGGCCTAAGCCATTACTGTGTTTAAGATTCTGCCACACATGCGCAGACATTACAAGCCATGACCTTGTCCTGAATACTTTAGTACTGCACGGTGCATTTAAGTCCAAATGCCTTATGATGTTGTCGACAGGAAGGAATGTATTGGAACGTTGCTAAAATTCCAATAGAAAAGTGCATACTAATTTTCACTCCGTAATTAATTTTCATAATTTGTTTACACGTGATGTTGGGTTTACCAACATGTTTCCATGACAGCAATATTGCTTGCTAGCACTGAGTGATGAGAATAGTTCATCATTTTTCACAACAGTATGAAATCATTTGAGCCGATGAACGAACAGCCCCAAGGAAAGCATATTGAGAGTATACTTGCCCAACCAGGGAAGAAGGGAAAATTAAACTTCAATCGAAACTTATAATTTAAAAACATATGTTCGCCATCATAAAATGCAACTACGGTTTAATTAGACATACAGAGGTCGACATGACTAATGTATTCAACAATAAACATTCGCCCGTTGTGGCTTTGTGGGAAAGCAAAGCAGGGTCGATTCTATTTATTCACTATTAATTGAAATGAATTTCATATTATTATTTTTTTTTAGCTATTTTGTTTCCAAAAGACTATTTTCATGATAGGATAGGTTTTATTTATTTTTTTCTTCTTTTGGTTGTTGTATAAGTTTTAGTTTTAAATTCAGTCACAAACAAACGTTCACCATAAAAAAAAAACAGAATAACAAGTAAAAATGATCCAAAAACATTCAACCTATCGTCAAAGCAGACCCGCTCATAATTGTAACAAGATAGGATCACACAATTATTATAACTAATTAAACTTCGTTCGTAGTGAATATTCATCAGCCAATTTTGTTTTATCATTTTATTTTAAGTTGATCATAACCAGCAACGCTCCAAATGTGACAGGTTACTCGGAACTTAACAATCGTCAAGTCGGTCATCAATGTTATTTTTAGTAAGCTGGGTTAAGAATGACCATTTTCAGTCATGTTACCTACTTTATCGATAATAATTTCTCTCTTAAGCTACATTTGAAAAAAATCTTATAACGGCAACTCAGTCTCTCAGTAGTCTTAAATTTAACATTCAAGTCTTCTTTAAACCTTGGATTAATAACTCCACTTTTCGTTACGGGATAACTCACTTGCTACACTTACCGTTCAAGCAGCGCGTGCAAAACTACGGACAGAGCATGGACAGAGATTCTGGTTTCTCAATTTTGCGACGAGAGCGCAACCTGCGGAAAAGACGGTTGAGCCACGTGACCACTGACCAGCGCCTGCCTCAGAGCGTAGTTAAATAAAGCGCTATTGAACCGGCGGCCCTGCCAGCGTTTCACTTTCATTATCAACGCGGCAAGTTCAGCGTACAAAAATAATCATTCTGGCGTTCACCCACTTCAAAACTATATATGGATACAATTTCTTGCTGGGAAATTTATGAAATGTAATACCATCCATGTGTGGTTTGCTGCACTGTCGGGAATCAGTCTATCAGCCGCCGTGAGCGCACGACACCGCCATCTTGGATTTGCAAAAAGTAGAGGTGGTGAAGCTTTAGTTCGTATAGTCGCTTCCTACAGATGGCGCAGCACGTTTAGATCGCGCGAGCTATAGACGGAAAGTTGCGCATTTTGCGATTTCGATGAGAGTGAATAAGGCTTGGGTAAACTATCGTTACAAGAATCTATTTTCAAAAATAATTTTTAAGATTTAATGGAACAATCATCACAATCAAAGTTATCCTTCAGATCTCCCTCCTTTTATTGAAGTGGCGACCATCCCTCTTTACGTTCAACTCTCATCGCCAATTATTCCTCCCCTTAGCCACTACAAGGACAAGGCAGGTCCCAAGTTGTGCCTCTAATAATTACAAAGCCTATTTACAAAGCAATAGATGATATAAAACGTAGCACTGCAGTATAAAGCAGTGACATTTGCCGTCATGTTGGCACCAGTATGGGTTTTGGAGGGCATAACTACAAGGTGCACTACATAAAAATGGAGGGAAAAACAACGGAAGAGCGGATTTCTTAGGCTTAAAATAACGTTTTCTCCAACAACAAAAATCGCGCGTTTTAGGTCTAAGAAATCACTCTTCACAGCATCGGCTTCAGTATGACCCCCTTCTGTTTCTCTCTACAGTGCCCCTTGCAGCTAACCCATTAAGGCTCCAGCATAGAGTTATATACAATAATACTACGTCGTGTCACTGCTCTATACGAGACACAAGTTAATTAACCACATTAAATAAATCTGTAAATCTGAATTCCATCTAAGAAGTTTAGACAAGTCAGGGTAGTCAGCATTACAAAACTGAGTCCTTACAATGAAGTTTTAGGTTTAACTTAATCCGGCTAGTCAGCCCCTCAAGTTGGACATTTAAGGTGCTTTGTAGAGTTTACATACGCAGAAAGATTCTTGAATTTTCGAACAGTGGGTGCTGGAGACAGAGTTGGTAAAGGAGATCGTTCCACATTTTTACTATTCGGTTTTTCCTGCCGTCCCCTTTTAACTGCACTGACAAGTTTGAACAAGTGTCTTCTTGTCTTACTATTGCATCTGATTATAAAGAAACCACCGGAGGTCAATCTTAACTAACTCCATGATGGATTAAGTACTTCAAGAATAATTCGATTGTTTATTTTTTGCTGATGACATGAAACTGTAACAGCCGATGGGGCGACGGATGATCGTCTAACTGGAGAATCACATAACTGGAAGACCGTATACCGTATAACAGTATAACGGAAAGTCGTCTAACAGGAAATTCGTATAATGGAAAATCGTCTAACAGGAAATTTGTATAATGGAAAATCGTCTAATGCCCCTGCCTCGCTCGCTCTGCCGCGCTCGCTGCGGCTATACATATAACATCCGAAACCGCAATCAGACGTTTATCCATTATATGATTATCCATTATACGATATTCCGTTTAGATGATTTTCCAGATTTTTTATTTTTGCAGATATTAGACAATTATCCCATTAGACGATTTTCCAGTTACACGTTCGTCCGACGCCCCACAGCCGATCATCAACACAGTCTCTTTGTTTTCTTCAAAGAAAAAGCAAAATTGTTACTTTATTAAAACGCAAATAAAAAATATCGAGCGTAAAATAAAAGTACAAAAAAAAATTATTTTTGTTTCTATAAGCCTCCCTCTCGTCGCTTACTTCCCCTTTGAACAAAAAGCAATGAAACGTTTTATAATTTCGTACCCGTCTTAAAATCTTAATTTATTCGTACTGTTGAATATTCCGACTAAATTAAAGTAAGGTTTCTCGAGCCGACGAGGGTAGTAAAAGTCAACTATGAATTTATTCACTGCGTATTCTCGGTGCAGTGCGATGTTTGCTTAGAATGGTCATGTTTTTTATGGTGGCTCTTAAGATGCATTCTTCTAATATGTTACTGAATTGTTTCTTGCATTTCTGCCTGCCACTCGTGTGTTTTCCCGTTCAGCGAAATTCTTAAAATAACTGCTTTGTAAGTGGTTGTTAAATGTCGTTCCTCTAGGCCAGCATTGTCAGCATTATACGGAAACTTGTTCCAACCAGTGTCAAAAAAAAAAATGACCGAACACCCAACTTCAGCCTCATTTACAATTCTCGCATTGTACTTGAGAGCCAAAAAGACGTGTGGACGTCTGGACGTGATTTGGCCATTGCCTTTATCAACACAGCAGCAAAAAAGTGTTGTGGAGGATGAAGTTTTGTGTACTTGTGCATCAAAAAGTCGTGTGGAGGATGAAATTTTGTGTCCTCCAGAGTCAAAATATCGTGTGGAGTGCAGGTTGAGAAAACAAGATTTTCACCATCTTGTTTACTCACCCTCCACACGACAATTTGACTCACAAGTACACAATATCTCATCCTCTACACGTCTTTTTGGCTCTCAAGTGCGCAAATCTCAACCCTCCTCACGACTTTTTGGCTCACAAGTATACAAAATATCATCCTCCACACGGCTTTTTGACTCGCCAATACACAAAATCTAATCCTCCACACGACTTTTGACTCGCCAATGCAAAAAATCTCATCCTCCACACAACTTTTTGATGCACAAGTACACAAAATGTACTGCTGCTGCTGTGTTGACAAAGGCGATGGCCAAATCACGTCCAGGAAGGAGTAACGATACGAAAGTACTTGCTCGCATGAATTTCGGCCCAAGGCAACTGACCTGGCTTAACCTCACTGGCAAAGTAAAAAGGGAAATCGACACACGGTGGCACTTCTATACCCTTTTCTGTTTCGCTATTTCATCTAAACCATCGCACCTATAATGTCCTTTAGGATTTTACTCTAGATGGGCTGAGCTCGGTGTGGTGATCATGATTTCCATGTGGTGGAAAAATTCCAACTTTCAGGGTTAAATACCAGTTCATAGGGAAAAAAATAAAAGAGGATTGCCTCGGCTACAAAACGTCTGCCAATCAAGTGATTCCATTCGGTCACGTGCCTTTCGCTTAGATTGCTACGTCACGTGACTTGGAATGACTGTCATGTCATTAGCACTTCCAGTTGCCGCAGTTTGCAATGAAAATGCATAATTACTGCATATTCGAATTCATTCACTGTTTTTACTCCAACTATTTTAATAATAACTATGAAATTTTTTTTAGGCAAGAGTTATATTTGGGCATGTAAAGGGAATTATGAGCCAGTGATGAGGGGAAAAACCTTTTGTGCCGTGGAAACCATGGGGGTGATGTGAACAAGTGCTCAACGTCTTCAGTGTTCCTTTAAAGCTTCCTTTTCCTTAAAAAAAAAATTAATAGTTGAAGGTGAAAACAACAACCCTGCCAGGTACAGGTACAACAGGAGCCTTCAAGAAATTGAGAGACACGCAATCGATTTCTTACGGTCTGATCCAGCAAACTAATTAGCTTCGCTACCGAAACCTGCCGAGAACGAGTATATACTTAAGTCGCAGAGCACTGATTGGATTGACGGTTCTTTCATCGTCACCTGTCGCCGACACTTCCACCTGAAAAACGGCAGCAGGAGTTGATGACTTGCCGTCATCGTCAAACGACTGGTGGGGGGTTGGGGTGGGTGGGAACGTCATTTCCTGAGAAAGATTTGGCAGAGAGGGGGGGAGAAGTGCATGGGAAGGAAAGGTAACGCAGTCGGTTGGTTGCAAAGCTTTTTTTGCTGAGAGAGGAGAGAGAGAGGGGAGGCTGGGAAAAGGTCTAGTTGAGCGTCACGCTCGGCTTTAAGCCATTAAGTAACCCTAATCCCATGAGAGGTTCTTCATGTCGGCTAATTAAGGCGAATGAATAGAAGTCCGACGAGCGCGGAAAGACGAGACTTCAACTGGGAAAGAATTGCAGGGGAGGGGCGGGTGTAACAGACGGGGGAGGATAGGGTTTAGAGAAAGATGGTTAGGGAAAGAGGGGAGTGGGACGGAAGGAAGGAAGTGAGAGAGGGTTTTTTTTCCCCCTTTTCGTACCACATCCGATATTGCCTCAAGTGATGTATTTCAGCCGTAGGAAACGCGTAATATAATAACGAAACTGGGAGAAAATTGGGTCAAAATGCTAAAGATGAAGAGGACGAATGAAAGTGAAAGAGGTGCTCTTAGTTTTTATACATGCACCCGTAAGCATAAGAGGGTCCTTCCCCTTTCTCCCACTGAATGCTTTTGGTCAGGGGTCGCGAAATGTTTTGCAACCCAAGCAGCTAAATGCTGTGAGCTATTTGGTGTCTTACGGTATTTAGAATAACTAGTTGGCTCCCCGGCGTAACATACGCCGGCCTAGCTGATTTCCCGCTGATTCAACTCGGCTGCATTATTGAAGTAATAGTGTTTATTTCTAATTGTTAGAGCGCATATCCGTCCTCATTGATACTTGGGTGGGTGACCGCCTGAGAATCTGGCTGTTGCAGACAAAGGGCCTTAGGGCTTCGGGCAGATGACCAGGAGTGATTAACGCTCGTTAAACCCTTTGAAACCCTTTGAAACCGTCCTCATTGTCGGCCGCTCGCCTTTTTTCTTTGCTACCGTAGCAAGAATGAGCCCGCTCGCCCTCTTGCTGATTGTTGAAGCTTCGTTTGTTTAATCCTCCCTACTAATGCCTCATCAAGTCTGCTCACATCATTAAGTCTGCTACTGAGCTAAGTCTGCTCCTAAGCGAAATATATATATATATAGGTGTTGTTGCCGACAAAATGCAACCGGCCATGGAAGGGCCGAGCAGGTCACTGATACCATGCCATAAAATTAACAACTCTGTAAAACGTCTAGATATATCTAATGTACCGTGTCACAATTGATTTCTGGTTACCTCGTTTCCTTTTGAAGATAGCAAGGGATGCCATAACAATTTCTGTCGGTAAATAATTTCAAACATTTACCACGAGAAAAGGGACTTTCTGCAATCACGTGAAAACGGGAATGCCACACGTTTAAGTGCATGTCTCCTGGTGTTTACGCCACCACAGACAGAAAAGAAACGACCATAGTTTACTTCATATTGATCATGCAATATGGAGTACGTAATGGCCAAATCACTCTCGAGCCTTCGCAACTCAAGTGTGTTGGCCCCTAAGACCTCCAGGCGTCCACTGTATATATCTCAAATGGAACAGGGCCGGCAACCGTTTTGTAAATGAACGCTGTACAGACTCGACATAATCAATGTCTTTAGCCAGATGGGGAGTCCAAACTGGGGGTGCGTACTCCAAAACAGGTCTAACGAAAACAGAAATGGCCCAGAACAATGTTTTTCGATCACCAGACGTAATGACGATGATGATGAAGAATGAAGATCATGGGAAAATAAATAAAAATGTAAGCCTTATAATGTAAGGCCAACTTAAAAAGCGCATGATGAAGGGATGGAGAGAAGACTGTTTTGTTGTTCAGTGCGAAACTGCAAACTTCGCTGCACTGTATGGAGTATGAGGCCAATTGGAGTTACAGCAAACTGCCGTGAACTGCACTCTAGGTTGACGGCAATTAGAAAAAAAAGCTCAGCTCACAGCATTGCCGTGGATGCTGTGAGGTTTCGCGAGCCATGCTTTTGGTTATATAACAAATTAGACAATTCAGATACTGTGGTTTAAGAGAATAATGCTCTAAACCATGCGCAATGGCTGTTTGCCGTGACGTCACCATGAGTTAGCCAATGACGAACGAGAACAACGGCTGTTTGGCCGTCTGATTGGACTAGCCCAGTCACGTGATATGCACGTCACAGCAAACACCCACGGCGTGTGGTATAGTATGCAGCGAACGTAAAATCGCATACCCTCACGTTGAGAAGCCATTTAAAAAAAGAAGATCGAACGTGGTGACGTCAGTCTTCGCCTCCCCGTTTCCCGTCCCAAACGGGAGCTAAAAACTGCCTAATGATTTCTCTGAGGAGGTCTGGAATTAGTATCAGGATTACCAACAAAATTGGGAAGAGATCTGCAATTATACTCTGCTTGCACCTTGAAACAGATTATTCTCCATTTGTTGGTTCAACGTAGCATTGGAAATTCTACTAACGGTGCAACTCGTTGACGTAAAAGGCAGACATACAGGGTGATTCATAAATATTTCTCCCATTGGTTAAAAAAAAAATGCCTGTCCTACTTCCCTTCCGCCATTGGTTAAAAAATAGCTCCAGTCCTATTTCAACACGTTTACCCTCGGGGATTCCGGCAAGTGCCTTTTTACGCTAATGAATCGGTGATGAAAACTAGCAGCCCAATCTTGTGTTGTGTCGGCTTCCCTGCCGGGCATACACGCAACCGTTGCAGCAAACCAATCATCTAAGAGTTTTTTTGGGTTTTATTCCTAACTCGAATAGATGACGAGAATTTGACTTTTCGTTTTACTTAAATCAAGGTCAAAGAAACTAACTTAGGTGTAAATATTAGTAATAAATTGACAAACACAACGAGCTTACATTGTGAACAGATAAGGGTAACAAGTGAGCAAAAATAAAGTGGAAAAAAAAATGCTAATGTCGTTATGAGTCCAGAAATTGAACCCAGGCAATTGTGATGGTTACTGATTTTAGATTGTATAATAGAGATGGCTGTGGCAGTGCATGATAGAGGTGTGAGTCTCAATATTTTCGAAAGGGGCGGAAGTGTACAGAAGGCCGGTCGCTTCAGCCGCTTGTTTTTTTTGTTTTTTTGTTTTGTTTTTTAACTTTTTGCAGCAGCTCTCAGAGGACTGAGGCACTTGAACAATAACCCACAGAAATAATAGAAAATAAACTACAAAAATATTCTAGCAGCAAAACTATTTATGGACCAACGGAAAGTAAAAAAAAAACTACACCCTACGTAAAGTTTAGGTTAAGCACATACAAAACGGAAAAGGTTCCTTGGATGGAACGCTCCCTGTGTTTTTCCACTGTTTTTAGTGATTTGGGCGAAAATAACATCGATTTTCGGTACAATATAAACAAATTGAATTTTTTTTTTAAATTGTTAAGCTCTTTTCAAAAAGCTACCTTTTTCATACGTGACGGATAAGTTAAAACATCAAGCTTTACGAATTAAAAAAAAAATGGTCTCAATTATATATGCACCTAGTAGTTTCGACATCAGTTGAAGGATTTTTAATATTTTTAACAAGGGAGATGTAGGCCTAAGTGTATGGAAGGTAGAGTTCCTTTATTGCATCATGGATCGTGGATCCTATTACGGATGGAAGGTAATAGGATCTGCGGTCCATGATTGAATGTAGCTGGAAGACGGCTGGTGTGGAACAGGTGGTGCCCTGATTCATGGTAAGGGTGAATTGTAGGTATTTTATTAAGACTTATAGAGACATATTAAGGAGCCTTTT
>JAHWFP010191246.1:0-11978 GCA_023313725.1 Lithobius niger
TTTAACACTGAAATCGGGCACGTGGACCACTTAATAATTGTTAGATGATTTCTTAAAAAACTACATCCGGTAACGTATCGAGGAAAATGGCCAACGAAGTACCGTCCCTTTAAGCCTAAGAAATCCGCTCTTCCGTTGTTTTTCCCTCCATTTTTATGTAGTGCACCTTGTAGTTATGCCCTCCGAAACCCATACTGGTGCCAATATGGCGGCAAATGTCACTGCTCTATAGCAGTTGAAAACAATAATTCTACCTAGGACGCTTAGTCCGGTAACGCACCAGCAAACAATTTCTTCTTCGTTTATGCATTTCCTTAGCGTTCCTTTTTTGCTTTCTTTTGTTGTGGTGTTTTTTAGTCCTTTGTATCCAGGGTCGCAAACACATGTCTCACGGTCCGAAGCAACCATAAGAACGGGTGTCCTGTTTTTCATCGAAAATTTGAGGATTTTTGTTGTTGTTGTTGTTGCATAGTTATTTATCACCCTTCCGACTTTGATAATTTGTTAGATAAATGTGAAAAGTATGGTCTCAGAGGAAAATGTCACGGTATTTTAAAAAAGCTATCTAAATAATCGAAAGGCATGTACAAAAAATAATCAAGATTTTACTGAATTTAAAGCTATAAAATATGGTGTCCCACAAGGATCAGTGCTGGGGCCACTGTTGTATATCATATATGTGAATGATGTTGTTAATTAAATCTATTGTTAACTGTGATGTTATAATGTTTGCAGATGGTACTATTTTGCACACGAAGCAAGCAGTCGCATTAAAGACTGGCCTTGTGAGGATACATTGTACACTAATCTGAGAAAGAAGGAAAAGACATCTGTCCCGATTGGGACTCGAACCCAGGACTTCCCGTTTACTAGTCGGGCGCTCTAACCACTGCACTACCAGGGTGGGTTCTGGCTACAGTCTCCAGCCGAGCTAAGTGGCTGTTCAATCTTTCTCAGTGGTGACGTAAAGGTCACAAATATACAAGGAGGGAATGCAACATTGCTTCTTGGCCTCCACTCTAGAAATAATGCAAATAGTAAGTAAAGAAGAAATCATAAGGTAAAGGGTAAACTAAGCAAAGGGTCTGCATTAAAGACTGGCCTTGTGAGGATTCACGATACACTAATCTGAAAATCTGCTATTTTGATTTCTACTGACATCGATTTAAATACTATGGAATCAAATCTTACACTGGATTTTGAATATTTAAATAAGTGGTTTTATATCAAATGATCTGTTCATAAATGGTAACAAAACTTGTACTATTGACTTAATTCACACAACCCACAAGAACTTTGTTTCAAAAGACCTGTTTGTTCAGGCTGAAGATTGTCATTTGAATGTGAACTGTTGCCACTCTTGTGTTAAAATACAACAGGTTACTGAAACCAAGACTCGCACGATATATGGAAATTCGACTGCCATATTAACAGCTTAATTAATGATTGAGACATATGATATCGTTCTTCTATGAAATAAAATATTTTCTAAATAACAAAAATAAAAGGATTGTTCATGACGCAATGGTTGCTAGGCCACTTAAGATAAGGCATTGAGGTAAACGGGTTTGCAGCAATGTATCAAATTGACCGTCTTCAGATGGTCCAAAACAAAATAGTTAAAGAACTTTTTTGGGAAAGGGAACACAATTAATTCAACAATTAAATTATTAGAGGATAATAAAATTTTTAACGTACTAAAGTTAAGAGACTATTTTATAATTATGACAATAAAACAAATAACAAATTTAACCGGTAAACAAATAACAAATTTAATATGACAAATTTAGAATTAAATCAACTCATAAAATTAAAGTTTTTCCTACAAAAACATTAAGACTGAAGTACCTTTAATAAAGAATACTAATGGATTAAAACACAAAGGCCATTATATACCAAATATGTTGCCAGTTGAACTAACAAATTTGCCAAGGATAAGAATTGCAAAGAATTCCATTAAAAATTGGATACTGAGTGAATAATAAATAGATTGGTTGCCTATTATCAAACAGTGACAAAATGTTGATAGGTTATCTTGTTCTTATTTCTTTTGTTAACTTTTTTAATTTTATTATTAGTGGGTTGCGTACGAGTTAAATTACTTTTTACACTACCATTTAAACGTCATTTTGCTACCATTTGTGTTATTTCTTTTTCTGTGTAGTTTGTTCTTTTGAGATGAACAACGATGTCAAATGTACCCATACAAATCCATTTAAAGGATTTCTGGACACAATCTGGATAAAATTTATTATTATTCGTAGTTTTGTCCTCCACCCGTTTTTAATATGTCTTGGAAACTTTGCAGACTGCTGTTTGTAATGTCTGTGGATCCCATCAGAGCGGGTCCCGCGGCAGTGCCTTCCAAGGTGGAATGAAACAAAACTTTTTTGTGGAAGTCCTCATGGGCAGGGTGTGGAAAAGTTACCTTTAGGCATCACTAGCCTATCACATACAAAACATTTCCTCACTCTGGGGTCATGTTGTCTTGAGATGCCCTAAACCATGCCCAATGGCTGTTTGCCGTGACGTCACCATGAGTTAGCCAATGACGAACGAGAACAACGGCTGTTTGGCCGTTTGATTGGGCTAGCCCAGTCACGTGATATGAACGTCACAGCAAACAGCCATGGCGTGTGGTATAAGGACTTTGGGTTCAACATTTATGGCAATGGTCAGAACGGCGAAAAAGTCAAATATGATGATTTGACCGCTTTTAACCTCTTGACTTGCAAGCGCGCTTATTTTATCTTATATTCGTCTTATTTTGTCTTATATGCGCGTCCAAATCCATAACTCGGTCAAATTTGACCGATTTTGAAGTTTGAATACACCATTCGAACCGTTTTTTCAAGAGCTATCCATTGGTGCTACGTGAAAAAAAAAAGTCGGTAGCTCAAATAGTTTTTGAATTATTTAACAAAAACTAAAATATAAACCACAAATAGACCTTAAAAATTTGTTGTGGAATCCACAGTTGGGAAAAAAACACCTATATCAAGAAAAATATAATTCAGAATCAGCATTGGTTGTGCTATGGTACCAACTGTATTGGTAATGTAGGCACTGTCAGAATCTTCGCTGAAACTCATCCGCCTTCAATTGTGTCCATTTATATTGAATTTGTGAGCTCATAACCACAATTCGCCTTATATTCAAGCCACCTTACCATCCCATATCTATGCACCATTGCTAGCAACTATCTACAGGCATCAAGTATCAACCTCACTCAAGCATTCCAACTGATTTCAAATTTGAATTTTGTTGCTGTACTAAATTCATCACTGAATGGCTACCACTACCGAAATAATGCTGCAAGTCAAAGGGTTAAATTTAATTTTAACATTATCTCATTTGATGCTCTCAGAGACCAAGAAAGGTAACCATAAATGGCAAAAAAAAATTTTCTGAACATGGTTTATTGTCAAAATATAATAGCCTGAAACACCGTTTTGGACCGTGTTCGATGCTAAGTTATTCCTACAGTTTAATTAAAGTGGCACTATCACCGATTGAAGATCTGCAGTATCCGGCAACATCTAGCGCTATCTAGCTCTATCTAGCACTTACTTGCATCAAGCGAAGGAACGCATAACGGCATATCTTTTAACGAAACAAACCAGCCACGATCTCTTTAATTATTCGTTGAAAATTTGGTAAGTCGTCGTGCACCTGGAGCAAGCTGTAAAGGTTGACAATAGCGCTGCCGCTAGATGGCGCCATGGTATTTTCGTTCGTTTTTCAATCGATGATGGTGCCATAAGAAATGGTTAGGCTTAAAGGAACATTCCGCCTGCCTTTTAACAGCCATGCGCAGATCGCTTCCGCGCATGTTACCATCGCCAAGGTCAACTGAAAGGGGAACACAGCAACTATATCAGTTGGCTTCGGGAATAGTATACGAAACAGCATCAAGTTAAAGATCGTGTCGTCACAAACCGGAATGAATTTCATGTTTTAACATCACAATTTATAATTTTTTAGGCAAGTATATTATAATTTTTCTTCGGCGATCTATTGGCATAATTAATTTTAATTTTTACCGAATTAGTCTTTTAGATTTTTGATCTCGTAGTAATTATTAGCAAACGATTCAAATTATTACGTGCGTACACACAGATGAAACTTCAAGGTTATTGTAGGCGCTCAAAGGATCATATACGTGCAGGATACAGTAAATATAGTTCCCAATATTCAACAGAAAATCTCGTAAACGCCACATATTAAAACGGATTTTTAGCAAAGGTAAAGACTAACGGTAAGTAAATAGACCTATGGGCCGTACTTGATGTGGTGGATCGAGAAAAATGGCGTTGGGAGGAATGTCCCTTTATTACTTATAATAATTTCCAAAGTTGCATAGAGGACTGCGACAATGTCGCGCCCACAGTGGACTTAATTGTAATGCAGAACATATCATTCGGGCAGCGTGCCTATAGACAGTGACATTTGCCGCCATATTGGCACCAGTATGGGTTTTGGAGGGCATAACTACAAGGTGCACTACATAAAAATGGAGGGAAAAACAACGGAAGAGCGGATTTCTTAAGCTTAAAATAACGCTGTTTTCTCCAACAACAAAAACCGCGCGTTTTAGGTCTAAGAAATCACTCTTCACAGCATCGGCTTCAGTATGACGCCCTTCTGTTTCTCTCTGCAGTGCCCCTTGCAGCTAACCCATTAAGGCTCCAGCATAGAGTTATATACAATAATACTACGTCGTGTCACTACTCTATAGGAACTTTTCGTTTCCTTTTTTAAAAATTAATTTCTTTTGAAATTTTAAGTTAGCAGAAGCAATTTAATGCTGCTGTGGCTAAACCGGCTCAATTTGGAACATTACCAGATTTTTTTTTGGAGAAGAAGTATCTGGCAAAGGGAGGAGCCATCCCGGGGATTTGAACCGGGAAACCTCCGATCATCATAGGGGCGGAAAGATTGTCCAAAGTTGGTCAGAATAGTTCCCATAGCTGCTGAAGGAGCATGGTAGCCTATTATGCTACCCTGGCCGGCAGTTCTGGTGGGGACTTTGCCAAGGTCCCCTTTCCAGGGGGTTGACCAGATCCGCAAACCTCCAGCAACCAAACTGAGCTCTCTCACCGCTCAGCCACCATGACCACCAGAACGGTTTCAGAAGCAAACCAATTCTTCTAGGGCACACGAGATTAATGCTTCAGACGACGTAAGGATACGAGAAATTAATGTTAAAAAAATATGCAGAACCTGAACCATAGCTATTTAGGTACGGCTGGTTTCCAGTTGTGCTAACTAGCACTCTCCTTGGCGTCTCGCGATGGACATGGTCAACAGAATGAATAGAGTCACCTGTCGGCAACTATCAACCAGCCGGCCATTACGAAATGCAACAAGGATTTGAGGATAAGCCAAATGAATGCGACGGTTCTAAATTTACAAGTAGCAAAATCCTGTATAGAAAGTCGAAATTAAAATTTGCTTGACACATCTCCTTTCACAAATCATTCGGGAACACGAAAGCCAAATTGGATCTGTCCAAATCCTGGCCTGATAAGCATTATGATGACGGGAGAGTAAGTAACTATGCATAAATTTGATCGTGTAATTTTTTCTTCTGGCTGGCGCATTGCTTCAAACTGTGGTTTAGTAGGATGACATGTAGTCACATTTCCCCGTTCTGTTGTAGCCTATATAGTTTGATAGTCAAAAGTTTTCCGTCAACAATACACTCAAACTTTGAAATTAAGCCACCCCAGAGAGGTTGCTTTGATGACGTCATTTGTGAAATCTGCAAAGGTCAAGGTCCACATGACGTCATATTGTAACGACCTTTGTCACTTCGAAATTTAAGTTCATTGTTAGTTGAGATGATGCTATGTGGTCAATTATTGTTAACAATATGAAATGCCTGTACTTGATGTTTATCATCAATTGTAAATGGCTCGAGCTCGCTTGGTCTTCTGCCTGGTGCTCCCAACAATTAGGTGCTGACCTAAAATTCATTCTACCACGAAGCCTCCAAGGTTCCACATCCCGAGGTATTATCGGCTATCATAATTAGAAATATTTCCCTTTTTGTCCTAATTTCCCCAACTTAAATTCAACCCAGACCAACCCTGTTGTCAGTGTTTCACTGGAACCGCGAAATAGCTAGATTAACTTTTCCAACCAAAATCCGCCATCATTTTGACTGACCCAGAGTAAGCCTAACATTTGAGCTTTGCAATTAACGCCCAACGCCAAGGCTAGAGTCGCCCCTATAAATCAGGCGAGCCAGAGCTTATCACCGCTCAAACTTATAATAAAACATCATTAGAACTAACCACGACTTTGCGCCTTATTCCATCAGCTAGGTTTTTGATTTGGAATTACCCCAATCTGTAGCTTGGCCCACGTTACGTTGCCTACTTGTTCCTTAGCTGTGGTGGTGATGTTGAGGAGCAGTTGCACGAACCAATAATCGCAACAATATTTCGTTTGTTACTGATTGTTAATAAGTTATCGCCACATCGACTGCCTATCTCCGTCCATATCCGATTTCTTAAAAACACGCCTGCATTATGCTACACAAACGTGCAAATGCCTACTCATTATCTCCCGTACGACATCCAGTGGTAATAAATAAATATATAAACGCAAACGTAAATTTCTATCTGTTGCCTTTTAGACTTTTTATGAATTCGGGTAAAATTGTACCCACGACTTTTGAAACGAAAGGGCAAAACCCTACACACCATCTTCTTGACGCGGCTTGTAACATAATAGCCCAGTAACTTTAGGTTAAAACATGGAATTAATTCAAATAAAGCTGAAGTTGGCTCATGAGTAGTAGGGTGGCTAGAGGGTTGAATTGGTCACTTACTGTGAAAAGCATTAAAGTTTGTATGGATGCAGATGAAGGGTATCCGGAAAAAAAATAGCTACGATAGCAAGTTCGAAACCCCCCCTCCCCCAAAGAAGAGGTGATTTACCCTCCCCCTCCCCCCCCCCCAAGACCCCTGTTTTTTGGGCTGTACGTAACTCCTTAACATCAGCAAATCAAAAGCATAATGTAATGCAAAAACGTTCAGCACACAATTTCTGAACAAGAAAGGTGATATACATCTTATACGTAACCCTTCAACCCCAAAAACATATTTCAAGTATATCACCGTTAATTCACGCGAATGCTCCTTTTTTAACTTGGTTGTTATAGTGATTTTTGAATTTAAAGTGCTCTGAAGAGCCCTCTGATAGCCCGAATTGGACATGCTTAGGATTTTCTAAAGGTAGGGATTGATTTTTTCCATCAATCCTAACCGAAATTGTTTAACGTAGATGGAACCGCCCTATGCCTATTTAAAATTAATGACGTAATGATGTAGAGGTGAAAGCGTATGTTGATTTTGAAATTCAAAGTGCTCTTACGAGCACTCTAATAGCCCGAAATTGCCATGCTTAAAATTTTCTGAACGGTAGGGATATATTCTTTCCATCAATCCTAACCGAAATTGTTTAGCTTAGATACAAATGCAAATATAAGCATTTACAATGGCACTTTGAAATTCAACCTTGCCGCCACACCAATTACAGCTACCCCTTTAAACGGGCGTAGGACGGTCCCTACCTAAGCCACACAATTTCTGTTAGGATTGATGGAAAGAATAGGTCTCCACCTTTCAGAATATCCTAAGCATGTCCATTTCGGGCTACTATAGTGCTTGTAAGAGAACTTTGAATTCGAAACTGAACATACGCTTTCGCCGCTACATCATAATCACTTTACCTTTAAATGGGCATACGTCGGTCCTTATCTAAGTTAAACAATTGCAGGTTAGGATTGATGGAAAGAATAGATCCCCACGTTTAAGAAAATTCTAAGCATGCCATTTTGGGATATAAGAGGGCTCGCGAGAGCGCTTTAAATTCGAAAATCACCATATACGCTTTCGCCACTACGCCATTACCCCCTTACCTTTAAATTGGCGTAGGTCGGTCCCTATCAAACTAAAAAGGTTTCGGCTAGGATTTATGGAAGAATAGACACCCCCCCTCCCCAACCTTTCATTAAACCTAAGCAGTTCTGTTTCGGGGTATTAGAGGGCTCGCAAGAGCAATTCGAACACGAAAATCACTATTACAACCAAAGTGACAAAAGGAACGTTTACACTAATTAAGGGCGATATACTTTGAATACGACTTTGGGTTTCAAGAGATGCTTTTAGTAAAAGATCTTTATCACCTGTCCTATTTAGAATTGTGTGCTGAACGGTTTGCTTCACATTATGCTTTTGATTTTTTGACGGTTAAGCAGTTACAGCCAAAAAACCGCTATCACCCTATCATAGCTATTTTTTTTCCAGTTACCCTTTATGTGCATCCATACCAAACTTCATGCTTTTCACAGTAAGTGAACAATTCAACTCTCTAGCCACCCTACTACATTTATGGATGACATGTTGCTTATGCCCTTTTTCCAATGTACCAGTGGAAGCAAGCGTCTTTGCCCAGGGAACTTTTAGTATGTTTCATACCCCATGAGTCAACTTTGTTTTCTTTGAATTAATTCCATGTTTTAGCTAAAATCTAACCTAAAATGACTAGGCTATAAGTGTCAAAATTAACGACCGTGTCAGTATGGCTGAGCGGTACACACTGAAAGATGATGAAAGATGTGCACTGACTGATAGTATACATCATTGAGTACCAGCTCAGCCTACACTGTACAGCCAGTACATATTATGTGTATTATTTGACTTATGCAAAATACCCAACACGCGTACTGTCAGTATACAAGTCGTATGGTAAGATGCCAGTAGGCCCACCACAATGCTTCCCCCCCCCCCCCACCCCGCAGACTCTAACAAAACCTTTTAATTTTATATGTTTTACAATCCACTGAAATCAAAAGGGATGCGAACCTATTAGGTTCCTCACTAGACTTATTTCACGTATCGGCAAAACGATCACCAGCAAATCGTGTCGAATACTGTACCCGATTTTGGCTGTCATGCCTCCACTAATAGAGTGCTGTCACTGCAGGGCCTCCTGGGCCTATTTAGCAATCCAGCCCTGGTACTTTGACGGTTTGACACAATCCCAGAAGAGGCCGTGGCGCCAGAAGGAGAGACGCACAATTAATTTTGGTAGATTATTCCAGTCGGAAATTCCTATGATCTTTTACAAGCCGTAATCGACATGAGCAGGTGGCAACACAGGGCTCTTTTCCAGAAAATTCCAGGGGTGGCTGAGGTTAGGCTCGAGCACAGAGCTGACATATGAAGCAGTCGTGTTAACCATCAGGCTATCTTGCCCTCCGGCCCTGGTACTTTCAGCGCAGCATCTTCTGAGTGTCGGGCATGGGCTTAAGTTCTTAAAAATCGACGGTTAAATTTCCCACTCAGGCAAGATCACATTTAAGTCCAAAAGGCAACGAAATAGATTTGCATCTATATAAAATAATATTATAATAATAATATAATAATAAATAATAAATAAAATGTTCACCACAATTAAAGTGGTAGGTACCGGAAGAGTGGTGCGCCGCTAACACCAGACCAACAAGAGGATGGGAATCAGATTTTCGCGTCATTATATTCAATAACAACCAACGCCGTTTGGCTTTCTGTCTCTTAAATAAATAAAATTGTTCCGATTTCTTTATCAAATGGTGCAGGCGAGGGATGTACAAACCCCACACTTCACAGCGCCGCACACCCCTTCCGGCAACCATCCACAAATGGTGGTAAGTTATTTATTTAATATTATATATTATTACTTTTATTATCTTTATTGAGATTGACAATTGGTTTTAGCCAAGCTTTAAACTTGATGTATTTATTTTATTATTTTTTAAGAAACATTGACAATGATACCCGGCCTTTCCCCCTCGCTTATCCTTCACGTTTGGCGATGCCATCGGGGACCATTGTGTCCCTGATAGGTCTAACCTTGGTGGTAAGGCATTCGTGACCCCAACCCATTACCATCAACCCTTCCTCTGCAGCCGAGCCATCGTTTTCGTTTTAAACTTTTAAACTGTTTAACTTTTGTAATTTATATTATTTTATTAATTTTAACTTCGGATGGCAGTTAGTGACCACCAGGTCCTAGCGATTCCGGTTGCGTCTGTAACAAACCTATATATTATTATTTTTTTTTTTTAATGTTTAGCCATGCTAAAAAAAAAATATCTAGCGTCGTAATACGAAAGAGGAATTTTCCTAAAATCCTCCTCCTTGAATTCTGAAGTCCTCTCACGATCACGACACACACTCAAGCAACACACATTAACGTCATTTCCTTGCGCGTCTAACAATGCGTGAGTCGAAATGACATGCGAGGTACAACCCCAAACCCCCACTTCTTCACCCCGCCCCCTCCCTCTCTCGCCACCCCCGCCCAAAAAAGAACATTAGCATTTTCACTGCATCATATATTCCCATTCTACTTGGTCATACATCTTATCTTGAGACACCAAGTTCCCGGCTGCTGCGACCCATAACGATCTTGCTCAACGAGTCCATGGGACAAACTCAAGCTTTTGGAGTGTGTTCAAGAATTGTGCCCCCCCCCCCATCCTTCCAGCCCAATCCTTCTTTCGACCCAATTCCCTCTCCGGCCATAAAATAAAGTCGAGCACAAAATGTGTCTACTCTCTAGAGCTACAACTCGACCTTTCCGGTCGTTACGAGAAAATGGATATGGAAAACAAAACGTTTCTTTTTTCTGCTTCTACTCATAGTCTTTTATTTTTATTATTTCCAGCAAAAAAAAAAAAAAGTCCATTGTTACAAACGTAAGACTAAAAACTGACGAGATGGCACGACGTGGTGTTCCTCTCGTTTGTATAGGCGTAAAATGGACGATTTTGGAAAGATGTCGTTCCATCCTTTCTTGACATTTAGCCTAATAGCCGGCTCATTATGGATACGGTACACTTTGTCTTGGTGATGGGCCACGGGAAAAGTCTCAACGTATTTGAATTTCTATTCCTTGCGTGACTTGGGGACGAAGAGCTGAAATGTGACAGCGAAATCTCGCGCACTAGTTAACTCAACTCGCAACCGAATCTAGGATGGAAAAAAACTGACAGAAAGAAAAAAGGCAGTAAGAGACGCCGCGGATAAAAGCTAAAGACAGCCTGTGCAAATAAAAGCCACGGGGAAAAAAAAAGCAAGACAAAGAGCATAAAAACGGATACGGAAAAAAACAAAAGCGTGGTTAAAAGTCTCCTTAATTTCGGAAAACACAGACAAGAGAAACGAGATAAAATCGTTATCATGATGTAAAAATGACGTCACTAAGGCGAGGACGCTTTAATGAAGTGAGCCTCTTACTGGTGAAGTGAACCGGGGGGATGGGGTGGGAAGTGTTGCTCTTCAAACACGCTCCTCGAATATGACGCAATACTTGAACTTGATGCAATCCTTGGTCATGTAACAAACTTGGCAACGATTGCGTCAGAATTACGCCATTTTCGAACAAGTAACTCGCCAGTGATCTCCTTTGGCTCGCCATGTGAAGGTGCATTACGTCACGATGACGAGTTTGTCTTGCTCGCCGGTGTTTCTCGTGGGTCCACTTACCGATCACGAGGAATGAGAAAATGAGAGACGCGGAAAAAGAAATCGCGGGGAAAAAAAGCCTATACGGTAAAAAAAAAAATGATACGTGAGGAAATAAACGCCGCGGAAGAAAAGTCACGGAAAAAAAAACCCATTATGAATGTCGTTCCCTGGTTTAACTCGTAACCTACGTGGTGAAACTCGAGCCAAGGCAACTAACCTAACTACGATAACCATAAAAACGACGAAACAATATTTTTCCATTGTTTTATTTTTCCGCGGCTCTTATTTCCTTTGGCTTTGTTTTTTCCTGCAGGCTTCTTCTTTACGTAGACTTTTGTCCTTTCGAAGTTTTTCCAGGTTCTTTTTCCATGCATGCGGATTACCATGTCTTACGTGGCATAGAACCAAGTCCCTATTGAAACACGTTAGATCGGTCCCCATTAGTTCAGTTCG
>JAHWFP010191247.1:0-12697 GCA_023313725.1 Lithobius niger
ATGCCTCTACCTAGGTATCTGCTCAACAATGAAACTCTCTTGGTCGAAAAGGACAAGTTCGAAATCGGGCAACAATTAAAAGACATACTAGCACGTGGTAACGTATTGTAATGGACAATGCGGACGTCGCGTACATATTCGAGTATCCCAGAGAACTGCACGAGAAGATTGAGCTTACGATAAAGTTTATTTCTTCGTATTCGAAAAATTTAGCGAAAGAGTTAAAAAACGAGACTAAATCCACCAAGCTCGTTCCGAATCTTCTGCACAAGAAGAAGTACATCGTTCATTACCGAAACCTGAAATTCTACCGTCGACACGGGTTAGTTCTTCGCCGCATCATCAGAGAAAGACTATTTTAAAAGGGGAGGGGGGGTATAAAAATTAAACAAGCCCTTTATGCGTCGCCGACAAGTGGAAAGGCGGCTACTAGCAAACTGCGTCTTTTATGTGTAACGACTTTATACCTTATTTCAGCCTACTGGCGTAAATTCTCCATGCGGTTGAAATGTTTGAAACTCGTTGAAATCAGGTGTCTTGGGGTCCAGTAACGAAGAAAACTTCAACATTAAAGTGTGGGAACGCGTCCTTTATGGAGAAAAAGTACCCTCAATAACGTTGATCTAGACACACGCTAGTGTGTCGCCGCCAAGTAGACGATTTACTATTGTTGGAGTTTAATTGTTGGTTGGAGCGTAATATGGCGGCTCACTGGCGGTTCGCGTTATAGTTTTGTGTGCTCTCAATTGGGCGCTTCCCTGGCACTTTGTAAACTCAATAAACTAAACTAAACTCACTAGCACACTGTGTCTGTTAACTGTAACGAGCTTTACATGATTTCGGCATGCTGGTGTAAATTCCCCATTTGGTGGAAATCTTTGGAAGTCGTTGGAATCAGGTGTCTCGGGTCCAGTAACGAAGAATACCACATCATTAAAGTTGGGGAAGGTGTCATTTGTAGAGAAAACATGCCCTCAATAACGTTGATCTGTGTTACTGCTTAGCTAGCTAGCTACTAGCTAAGGTCAGATCTCCCATGTTAATTCTCATAGGGTATAAAAACACGGCTACGGCACGTTAGGAAAAGTTTGCATATCTAAATTTTGGCACACAGGTAAAGAGTAGTACGGGGAGTGCCTTTTTGTAAAATGGGAGTTGCAGCTAGAAGCACGTGGCCCTGAAGTGGCGCGTAAATGCAAAATTATTGATGTAACCATTGTTTGTATTGTTATCCAACAGTCTACTATAACATGCTTAAGTGTTATACGCGCACTGTTTCAGTAATTAAGTACCGCAGTAATTCACTCGAGTTTTAACAAAATAACTATTCTTGCCAGTATTGGACTGTTTGCTTCAACGACGTGGTAAATAAACTAACCTTGGTTGATGGTTGGATACCGTTCTGTGAGTTTTATATTACGTTATATTTCAAAAGTGAAATATCATGTGATCAGTGAGCAATTCCATCTTCATTGCGTGATTAAAATTAACCTCGGGCGGGCAATGAAGGGGAATGCGCTGATTGAGTGAGCGAAGCGAACGAAAATCAGCTTTTGTCAGCCAGTGCGCTCAAAAATGCGACTGAACAAACTTATGGCATGTGAAAGATGGGCATACAATACACCAAACCATATCAATTTGGTTGATGTAACGGCTAATTGGGGAAATTGGGCAAATGTGAAAACTATGAATGAGAAAATTTATACCAAAACCAAAACTGGTATAAGAGAAGCCGCCTAGTTTCCAAAAAGGGTCGGCCTTTGAAAGTAGTGATATCATTCAATCAGGGAAAGGCCGCCATGGTTAATCCAATTAGCCAAGTTTATCGCACCGAATAATACTTTGGACGTTAAATGAAAACTTGAAGATTGCTACCGCTTCAATACAACCTTCAAGTTTATATTTAACAATCTACAAGATTAAAATGTTCTATAAAATGTTCCTTACACCCATCTCTTGTCGAGATTCATACAATAAGTATGATGAACACACTGTTTGATTGTATGCCCACATCCGTAACACAGTCAGTATTTGAACGACCGTAGAAACCAAGAAACCAGGTGTCAAGGCTTTTCTACAAAGTTTTTTTGTAAAGACAAGACTAGCTTCAAAACCTTGTAACACTCACATCATGGAGGGGTCTCGAGGGCCTCAGAAATTTTGACTGCTGAAAGTACCATTTATAAGGTCCCAAAAAAGACTTTTTCTTCCAGTAGGTCAGTGTCTTGACAGCACCTGAAAAATGTATGAACCCCACCCCCCCCGCGAGAGGTTTTTTATATTATGCCCCCCCCCCCCCTCCCCATTTCCTCCGGCCCCCTCCCCGGCGATAAATAATGACCGGACCCTAATCGCACAGAATAATACTTTAGATGTTAAATGAAACCTTGAAGATTGGTACCGCAGGTTTAACCGCAGAATCTTCGAGCAATATAAGCAAAATAGCAGTACATTAAAAATGAAACACCACTATTAGCATCAGCGCCGCGATTTTCATAACTAAAACGAGATCACGTGACCCACATCAGCCTATTGGATAACGGAGAATCTGGAACGTGGATGCTGTGTTTAGAATATGGGCAACGCAGTCGAAACGGTGAACAGGAGCCTATAAGCTACGATTTCCACCTCCATGTTGTCTGTGCTTCTGCGGTCCTTGCCAGGCGGTGAGCGGCATTTGAGCTAGTAACCCGTATGTCACCCATTGCGACTGTAAGAGTTACTACCCCCTGGTAAGACGAAAGAAGCTCCACCGCTTGCGCACCGCACGCGCGTCACTAAAAAAAAAATAATTTGATATCGGTTGCAACGACCTTCGGACTAAGAGCGTTGTTTACCATTCCCTAAAATGCGCGTAGCCTTCCACATTAATTTATTGTTAAACAGTCTGGTTCGTCAGGCAGCCTCTGTCGGCTGGTCGGTTTGTCGGTCGACAGAAGATGAGGCCACCCCCTGCTGACACGCGTTACTGAAGGCCCGGTAATTATACCACGGTTGCCTTGCAAGCTTGCCGCCGCGACCTAACTTGACGTCCCACTGGGAGACTGGGGCCCCCGTCTACGGACTTGGCCCGGGGCAACACGAGGGCTTGCCGCCGGAGGTCACATGACCAGTCAAGATGGGACGGCTTCGCAGAATAATTGGCGGCAAACTAGGGGCTTGTCCATCCGTCCTCATGTCCGTTCTCCCGTCCATGACAAAGGTCTGATGTGGGTGTACACTTGTACTGGGTGTGCTGTTTATGCTAGAACTGATGGGGCGAAGAGGGCGTTAGGAGAAAAGCAAGGGGAGAAAAGGGTGAAAGCTCTTGGGATAGGGCCTTGTAGCCCCTTATTAGTCAACTTCGAAAAATGACGAAAAATTAAGGCATACACAGAGGCCAGGCATTTAATATTAGCTCTAAGCTGAAAGACAGTTTTGTTTACTTAAAGGGAAGAGCGCTCCGACTTAGATTATGTGTGTGAATTTTTTTCGCGAAAATCCTCAGTCACAATTCATTTTTCGCCTACTATTAGTCAATCCCCTACAATTAGTCTACAGTTCGACAGTTAGGCCAATCCTCGAACATGGCAATGTTTCTGTGGTTTTCATGCCTGATGTAAGATATACAGTATGTACCAAGACGAGCTCCTTGAAATATACAAAGAATAGCACCTCGCCTGCTCCCACCTTATAGAGCAGTGACACGACGTAGTATTATTGTATATAACTCTATGCTAGAGCCTTAATGGGTTAGCTGCAAGGGGCACTGCAGAGAGAAACAGAAGGGCGTCACACTGAAGCCGATGCTGTGAAGAGTGATTTCTTAGACCTAAAACGCGCGATTTTTATTGTTGGAGAAAGCAACGTTATTTTAAGTCTAAGAAATCTGCTCTTCCGTTGTTTTTCCCTCCATTTTTATGTAGTGCACCTTGTAGTTATGCCCTCCAAAACCCATACTGGTGCCAATATGGCGGCAAATGTCACTGCTCTATAGCAAATTTTCATGTCCAGACCGGCTTGATAAACTATGTCTACAATCTTTGGAAGAGAGAAGGAAAATGAGTTATTGAAGTGTACAAAATTCTTCACTATACTTGTATGACACATCCAGAGATCAAATTTGAACCCTACGTGAAGACATTCGGGGAGGCCACAATCATACCATTTTCAAACAGAGGACTAGATTATGGCAAATCACATCGAGTGATAAATTACTGGAAAAAGTTGCAAGATTGTAAGGTCAATGTCACCAGCCTGAACTCTTTTAAAACAATTAACTTGAGAAATTGGTCTGATAACTTGTTCGTTGTATACTTTGGGGTGAACTTGTGAACGGCAGGCTCCACGGTTCGCCTAGTTCTTCATAATCTTTACAGTCCCTTGTTAGCCTGCAGATCTATTTTAAAACATGGCGGCTAGGAAATATTCTGTTGTCATCCTAGCGTTACAAAATGTTAATCTGACTGGAAATTAGAAATGACTTTATTTCGGAATAATTTATTTACAAACAGAGGGGAAAAACAGTGACAAGATCCACACGCCACAAGAGCTCGCGTATGGGTGAGGGTCGCACAGAATTACAGAATTATTAAACACAGACTTTCGAAAACAACGTTCCTTTAGACAAGACTGCATGCAAGGAATTATTACTGTAATTAAAAATACAACAATAAAATTACAACAATAAAATTACAACAATAACATTACAACAATAAAATTACGAAGTTCGTGTTCTTTGTCGTTGAAACAACTTCCGATGATTCGATCGTTCCCTCGCTGGGTCACGTGAAACCAAGGCCGGCTAAGATTGAGACTGGAAAGCAACAACGGTGATCTTAGCCATTCTTGGCTGAAGCTTGCCTGCTTACCGGTCTACGCCAGTATGTGCCGCCATATCGTATAAATAAATAAATAAAGAGATAGATAAAAGTTTCACTCAGCATAAAACGTGAGTAGGACACTGGAAGGACAAGCCACTAATACTAGGTAGGTATTACGTTAAAATCTAACAAGAGATCTCGCTAATGAGTAGTTGTTCAATGTCCTTTTCCACCTAGCAACAGACGGTGCAACAACTACAGCATTTGGCAAACTGATCCAAATGCAACAACCCTACATGTGAAGAAGTGTTCGGACAATCGAGGCATACCCCGATTTCGAACAAGTTTAAGTGAATGCTCTCAAGTGCGGGCATCACCGCTGGTTTATCAAAGTGTTAACCATCAGGAGAGAGCCTCCGTCTAACTGTCGCAACAGTTCTGGGTACGACAGTTGGCTCAAGCTTTCCAAAGCCTTCGTCAATCGCCTCTGATATGTTTTATTATATTTAAGGTCTCCCAAGAGATATGGCGACCAAACTGGACTTGAATAAGACGTACGTTTGTCTTACAAGGGTTGAATTGTACGGGAAAGAAAAGGATGTGTTATGAGTGCAGGTCGTTGAATTTGCAATTTTGACAACGTGGTTACAGCGGTTTGAAATTTTACGTCCGAGGAAAATCCTACTGCCAAGTCGTTACCAGCCGGAAAAGGGGTCAGGCAATGGATCCCTAAATTACAAGGAATGCTTGCTGACCCGTGCATGCTGCACGATGGATTGAATTTTCCGGTCTTGACCACTCCTGGCGCTTGCTTTTCTTAGGAATCGTATTTGTAATATTTAACTGTTTGACTTATCCTTTAATCCTAACTGTTTTCACGGGTGGTCTCATTGCAATATTACCAGTTCTCTCTCGTTACTTGGTTTGGTAGACTGGTTCCAAATCACGATAAGAGATGGGGCGTGTGTTCCCGTTGATGAAATTTCCGCAGCTATATCCGTCGGCCTCAAAGGATGGCATGGGCTTGATAAATTGTGTGCAAGTGTCGTCTGATGTAAGTGTTAATGATACTTCCCCTCCCCTTTCATCCTCTTCTCTCCTCCCTGGCACAGTTGTTTATTTGCCGCCCCTTTACTACCCCTCTTGAGTCCCCGTTCCCTACCCTCATCGCCCCCTACATGGTAGGCAAAAAAGTTCTCAAAAAGTTCTCTTGCTTTGTGCCAGAGCCGCATCTTTAGTTTTCACTTGAGCACACTTTGTTGCCTGGTCAAAATTGCAGAAATTTACTTATTTATCGGAAACGTAATGTTGCTAGAAAAAAGTATAACTGATTATTTCGTACAAATACAACTGTTAACGGGGCGTCTCCTTTCCCCCATTCCTGGGAAAGTCGTTTACTTGCCGCAACTCTAACGCAGAGGAAAGCATTCATCAGGTCCGACAGTTAGTTGTTCACTTACCGAGGAAACAGCGGTTTAGACAGCCGACAATCCTACATTTCCAGACGTGCATCACAAGATGGTTGCAAGTAATATTTGTTCAGTTAACCAAGGTATCGACGGTCATGAGAAAGTAGAGAGAAATGGCGACATACGAGGAAAATGGAAGATCCAAGATATGCAAGACATCCAAGATATGCCCCCACTATATGTTCCTGATGTGACCGTGATTGTGAATAATGTTTCTGATATTGTTAGCATTGTTATATTTTCATTTGCTGTTTTTTAGTGGTGTTATCAGTTGCAAGTGTGTGGGCTAAGTGTCTAACCACTGTTTAAATGTCTCACTGTCTCACTGTTTAAGCACCATATTATTGTTTTTTTTTCCTCGCACCATGTTCTTGCATATTTTTATGTTGTAATCTGGCACACACAATTTCTTACAGAACTTCGGGCCGATTGCTAAATAAACCTATTATAAGTTTGTTTTCAAGGTGACCGCCACCGTATGGGTACCGCCATTTTGGATGATGTCACTTCCAGCCGCCATCCAAAACTTGTATTAGGTTAAAAGTTGACAGCGTATTATAACATGGGCTATCCTTGAACATATTTACCAGTCATTCCACTTTTGGCCGCGTGGGGTTACGATGCAGAACGAAAGATGGGAAATACGGTAGTTTTATCTTGGACCAAGGACGTACGCAGGCATGTACCCATAGGGGCCTGCCCCTCCCGCCGAAATTTTCGTAACTGAAGCAGTCTTTCTGCCCCAGCCCCCTCCCTCCACAACCCACGTTTCCAAATTTCGTCTTGCACACTGAAAATAAAAATTGGTATTTATGGAAACTGGGCTAGGCTGACCCCAAAATATTTCCTGCATACGCCACTGCCATACTCACTCCTTGGTCGGGTCCTGTGAAAGAGCCCTCTTTATGGCATTCCTGGGTGGGTTTATTAACATCGTAACATCGCGGGCTTAGTAACAACCAACATCATTCTCAAACGGTCAGCTATTTCACCTTGTGGATGGATTCGTGTGATTAATTAAGCAAGCCCTTTTTGCTACCCTACAGAAATATGCAGTATTTTGCGTCCGTGACTGTACGCCTACGCAAACACGCAAAAAATGTCTTCAGCCGGGTTCATCAGATGGAACTGCAGTGAGGGTTCAGGGAAGCTGAGTTTTTATTTTTAATTCTGAAACAGGCAGAAAATCAATTTTTGTAATCTTGTTAACGAGTAATCCTAACATATACCAAACGATTTTATGAGGTATACGTGTTTTTCAATTCTCAGTAGGCATCGTTGTAAGGGATTTATCGTGCGATTGGAAGGAGGCATCACTAGTGCTAGAATCGACAGCTTGTTCATTGCAAGAGCTTGAGGAATAATAAATAAAATAATAATAAAAAAAAATGGTTTAGGCCTCCCGGACCAGTCAACCCCTAATCTAACTACATAAATTATGTACCCAGGCGTCAGGAAAGTGAGTGTGCTGTAAAACTCAAAGCTTCTCTCTTTGAATGATGTGGTGGGAGGGGAGGAATTGACCAAAAACAGCGTGACTTACTATTTTAATTGTCCTTCAAGGGTTCCAGAATCGCGTCTTAAAGTTACTTAAGTCTCATCGGCACCCAGACCCATAAATGCTCACGTTTTATGAAATTATGAGTCAATAACCACGATATCCTTCTGTAAATGTCGTTTCTCGTTGTGAGGTATAATCGATTCGCAATGAACGTTGCTTGGTTATGTTGCCTAAGCGGTAATTCGTCCTGCCACACGCAATGAAAAATAAAAATACCGCAGATTAATAACCGTTTCGTCTATCGGTCGTAAACGTCAGGTACTGCCAAATGCGTCCTACGCAGACCTCAACGCATCCGAATAAATGATCAAAAAAAGTAGAAGAAAAATCGTAAATGACTTCAATCGTAGACGACCACATTTATTAACGCCACAAGTGACACATGAACTGCGAATGTTATTAAATGACAGGTAAAAAACAAAAACGAATGATTAGGCCCATTTTTCCAACTCTGACAAAACACTAGTGTGAATTCAGACATATGGCGTCTGCAGTTGATGCGATATTGAATTGTTTCTAGGAAATTCATTACGTTCAAAATTAATGTTTTACGTGAAAGTTAGCTGCTGATGACTTTTCACGTAAAACATTAATTTCGACAGGCTGGTAATTGCTATGTCCGACTACTAGGCCTACTTATTATTATTTTTTGTTTGGATCTGTCCCTTTTAAACAAATGATAATTCGTTGATGTCTAAAAAAAAATGTGTAGGCGTGTTACCTGTCAAACAACTTCACATCTTAATTTTTTCTGAGTTTCCGATGTGTAGACGGATAATGTAGTGGGTGTTGTGAAGGGGGGGGGGGGGGAGTGTAACTAAAACTGAAGTTTTCTGAGTGTGTATATTTTAATGACCTATATACAACAAAATAGACCCAAATATGTCAACGGCCGGAGCTCTGCCCCGCACTCAGTCAGGCGAGCTCAGAGCATTTCCCGTTATTTCCGGACCCTACTGGGGAAGCTCGTAGCGCTTTCTTAGACCCTCTGACGGAAACGTGCACATTTTCTTATAGTGTCCACAGCCTATATTGAGTTCGCCCCAGAACGCCACAGATAATCAATTGTATGTTTTTGGTAGCAGAGTGCCTTGTTGATATCCACGATGGTTACAAAAACAATAGCGGCCGTCGATTAAATCCGCTCCCTCCAGGAAGACGTAGCCGCTCATAAAATACCTACGGGACTCAAAATAGGCCGCGTACACAATAATAGGCTATATCCCCTTCAGATAATCCTGTCCGTGCCTTTGTCGCTTAAGTATATAGTTAGCAATTAAAGGCGCCAATAAAAAGACTAACCAAAAGGTGCACAAGCGTACACTGACGTTTCGGAATACTTTCATTCAGTTATCAAGCAAAATTTTCTTAGTAATTTTGAAACAAACTGTTTAGCAATTCTGAACAAAAGGATCTCGTCTCACAAATCAAACGTAAAATATAAAGATAAAACAAATTCCCTGCTCCAGCATCAGATAAAGACAAGGATACACCCCGGACTTGAAAAATGCCCACCTTATTTTTCAAGAAAAATATTTCCGAGCACGTCTCAATGCGGATCTAGAAACTATACATATGTATTCTCACCCAACGCCCTACGGTCCATAATCATTTAATGCCCAATAATACACAGTTTTCAGAGTATATACCGACCCTTCACAAACTGGGAATCGCCAGTTTCTCCCGCCAGGGCCAAGTCCCGTAATACTCAACCATTAAAATCTACGAATCACTTCTTCGTAGCTTCTTCAGGGAGTGGTCTGGACACCCATATGTAGCTTCTGTGCTGACAGGGTCCATTTTAATCATTTTATTTTCGATTTTATTCCTCCTGTTTCTTTGTCTAGGATGGGAAACCGTTCAAGTGCATATATGTTGACTTTTTTGCTTTTGCTAAGAAAATTGTCAAGAACGAAGTATTCCAAAATGCCGCTTGTTAGCAATTTAGTGTAAGCTTGTGCACCTTTTGGCTTGTTTTTCTTATTGTCTGTTTTCGGTGCTCGTATCTTAATCTTAATTACAGGAGTGGCATGAAGGAGAGTCCTGAAGGGACTGCCGGAGTGTCTATCATAATACAACGCTGTGTTCCATCCTTTGTTCTATCCAGCTCGCGACCCCCTGCTGTCAGTTGTCGAAAGAGTGGTCGTAATCTCCGTCATGAAGAACGGTGTTTAAAAAGTACGCTGTGTAGAATTTTACATAATTCATATGTGTGAAAAATATCACTTATTCTGTGTTCGGTCCAAACAAACTCCTTCTTTCGAACTACTGTGTTGAAACGGCCATAACCCTTTGAGTCACGCATTATGTGAAGTGATGTTAGGTCGGTCGCGGGATTCGAACCGGCATTCACTTGGTTTGGAGGCGAGGACGCCGACCTCTGCGCTGTTGCTGCTTGCTTTGCTCGGGTTCCCCCGGGACCCCCTCACAAAGCTTGCAGCGCGAGTTGGGACTTAGTTTTTGGCCCGCCTCGTTCATGTCCTTTATTCTGGACGCCGTGACTGAAAGGATAAAAGCAACAAAAATGCCTAAATTTTAAAGACAAAGCCAACCGATGAAGAAATCACGTGTTTCACCTCCCGGCTCCACGTTACTACTCGAGCGGGTCGGGAACTTGACCCTCTTAGCGTCAGTTTTGTAAAATATGGTTCAGGCGATGTCGAATCGTACGGCTGAAGCCGTGAAGCGAAAATTGCAGCTTCACTCCCAGACGGCCTTGCGACAGGAGATGGAACACGAATGCAAGCGTTACAACGTGGATTCTCCAGCATTTCTACGCTTCTGGTGATCAGGGCGCGTTTACGCAACAAGTCGTTCTCGCTCGCCGAATGCTATTTGCTAGTCAACCGTTATTTATTCATGATTAGTTTCCCGTTGCTACTAAATGAATGCGGTAATAGATAACAAATTGTATGTATTATAAATAACAACACGGATAAAGAACAAAGTGCTACAGTAATTTTAAGTATTGCTACAAGATTATTGTCATTTCACGCTATTTCCAAAATTTGCTATTCTCCCTCAAAATACAGCTCCTAGCAATGATCAAACGTCGGTAGAATAAATAGCGTCTCGCAGCGATAATTCAAAATCCAACATGGCGTCCATTTCGTGGCTATCGAATCGAAGACAAACCATCGAATGCCGTCATAAAAAAAACAGTCTGTCGTCTTGTAGTGCAGTAAAAATTGTTTTCTTGTTGTCATAAAAGACGCTCAAATGTTGCAAGCATCGTACGCCGTGTCACGAGGCATGAGGAGAACATTTGTATCTACGTCGTTGCCATGGTTACTAATACGTATAGACAACTCGAAAGCCGCATACTCCGGTAAAGGCGAGAAGCAGCCATCAGATTTAGTATTGATCAAGTAAAAGCTAGTGAGCGAGAAAACTGTCGTTGCATAAACGCGCCCTCATAGATTTTGCAAAATAACGCTCAACTAAAGCTAGACTAAATTCTAGTCAAGCTGCAGTGTTATATCGCGCCCAGTGAGCAGGATCGTCGTTCGTTGGCAGCAAAGGCAGCGAACTTTTCTGGGAATGAGTTTTCTGCACAATTTAATATCGAATGGCTTGTTATCAGTAGCTTCGAAGGATTGAGTAGGCGGGTGGGGGGGGGGGGAGGTGATGTGGGGGATGGGGAGGGAGGAGGAGAGGGTAGGATTGTTCTCTTTTCTTCTTCCCACCGGGCATGCGCTAGCGATTGGCACTTTTCACGTCTTCTTTTGACGTCCAACAATTTCATTAAAAGTTTTTTTTCTCCCTTCCCTCTCTCTCCGACTCCATCTTCTTTCGGCCACAGCCCAAAAACCGTCGGTCGGCTTCTTGGGAACGTCATCAAGCAACCAATCAGAGGCGACCACGTAGGCGCAGTCAGGCGGAAAAGGTTTTCCACAAACGTCGGTTCTTTCTACACCTACCTACCTACCAGCCCATCCTCCCGTCCGTACGGACCAACCGTCGTTTTTCGGCTGTTCTTCTTCAGTCGATGTATATATACAGCATTTTCGCCAGCCGCAATATCTTCCTCGGGCCTCCACTATTGCTTTTCGTTATAGGATTAGGGGGTCTCGACTCTGCTTCTTACCCCCTCTTCCTCACCTCCCCCTCCCGATCCCCCACGATCGGAAGGAAAAGAAAAGTAGCTAGTTGATGAAACGACGACTCGCGTATACACACGAGGTCGCTTTCCAAGTAAAACTTTTTTTTTTTCCTTTTTCAACTTTTTCTCTTTTTCTTTTACCTTAAAAGATTTAAACATCATTCTTTTCTATGGTATATTTCTTGCCTGGATGAGGTTCACGGGTCTACACCAGGTGTAAAATCACAAATAAATAAATGGGGAGGAATAAATACGAGAATGTAACGCACATTCTCGTATTTATTCCTCCCCATTTATTTAGTGATAATTAGTGATAATTAATCTTTTTTAAGGCCTAATAAACAAAGTAAGTATGCAATCTCGTTTTACAACGTTTCGGACTACAATAACTTTATTAAAAGCGGTAACTGTGGTCTTCAAATGTGTCGTCAGGAGAGGGATACTTAATTCGATCCTGGCCCCAGCCACCGCTTGGAATTTTCGAGATGAGAAGACTTTGACATGCTGCCACCTACATCGTGCTCATGTAGGTTGCAGCATGTCAAAGATCCTGTGTTATCCGCTTGGATTTCTACAGTTAAATTTTCCCTCTCTTCGTCTACTCCATGTAGTGGGGCAGATAAAATGCTTTTGACTTAGTTAGGTGAAGTCTCACGCATTTGGATGTGAAGCTCGCGGCAATCTATATATATATTTCGCTTAGGGGCAGACATAATGATGATGGTGAGGGATCATGACGTCCGGCCAGAAGCGAGCAGGCGAG
>JAHWFP010191248.1:370-16053 GCA_023313725.1 Lithobius niger
ATAAACCAATCAATTTTAGGCTTTTTCTAAGTATTAAACTGAACTTATAAATAATGGTGATACCATTTGTCTCAAAGTGACGTATTCAATGTCCGATGTGCGTGCTAGCACGCAATTGAACGCTCGTTCTAGTCTCTTGTTGTCGTCTTGTTGCTATTAACGTTCATGTCGAGTGTCATGCGCAAACTGAGATTTTTCCGAGACGTTTAATCACGCTCGGCTTGTTTTGATTCATTTCCAGATTTTGTTTCCCAGGTCGACGAAAGTTTCCCAAACAGAAACTCTGCCAGACTCTGTTTTACCGCAGTCGCTTTTAAAGCTACCTGTTTATCCTACAATGTTTACGGTAGCAATTTCTGTCTTCGCGCTGTTAGCGATCGCACATGGAAAGCTTACAGTAGAAACCACGCAAAGTGACGTAATTGCTGTAAACAAAACACCCGTGCTTAAACCATCGAAGACGATAATCAATGCTACCCTATCAAGGTGTGCAGTGGAATGCGGCCTACGCCAAAAATGTTTAGCATTTTCTCAGGGTAACGATCATTGTAGCCTCTACGACAGTCGGGTCCACCCTTGGGAAACGAAAAGCATGAAAACAGCTACCAACTACACCTACAGTTACTTAAGGAGAAACTTTCCGTCCTGTCCCGCCGAAAAAGCAACTGAGGAAGATTATCAAGTTATCAATGGTAAGTGCATTAAGTCTATGGGCAGTGACACAACGTAGTATTATTGTGTATAACTCTATGGTGGAGCCAGTAACTGGGTTAGCTGCAAGGAGCACTGGAGGGAGAAAGGAAGATCGTCTTATTGAAGCCAATGCTATTAGACTGGATTTCTTAAGCCTACAACGCGCGATTTTTGTTGTTGTTGTAAAAGAAAACAACGTTCTTTTAAGCCTAAGAAATCCACTCTCAAAGCACTGTCTTAACTAGAATTGCCGTTTTTCCCTTACATTTTAATCTAGTGCACCTTGTAGCTATTACCTCCAAATGGTGTCTCGTAGCCAATATGACGTCACTTGACACTGCTGTATAGATGTACAGTGTCGGACAATGAATTTTGAACACTTCTTTGCTACACAAGCTTTGATGCAGCGCCTTTTCCTGGATGAAAACGCCATTGTTACGATTTAGCATTGTTACGTGAGGAACTTGCCTCTTTCCAACTATTAACTGCTCAGAAACGTGCAACCAACAATGCAACGTCGTTCTACTTCAACAATGGAAAGATGTTTGCACAAGCATTGGCGTCTGCCAGGAACGATTAATGCGAAACGCAGAATTCGATACATCATTTGAAGTCTTCAAAATTCAATGTCCTATACTATACATAAATGCAGCAGTTGAGATCCAGTTTTGAACACTTCAAATGTTGTACTGAATTATGCATACAGATTAATCGTTCCTGGTACGTGCCATGGTTTGTGCAAACACTGTGCGTTCTGCGTTAAAAATTTCATTGTTTAAATAGAACAACGTTACACAGTTGAAGGATGTTTCTAAGCTAGATATTAACAATGCTATATCGTAACCATGGAGTTTTCTTCCAGGAAAAAGGACTATATCAATGCTTGTGGGACAAAGAAGTGTTCAAAATTCATTGTCCAGTACTGTACACTACATCAACCAATTAATTAATAGCCGAGCCTATCCTTATTTTAATGTAAATGTATGTCGAACGTTAAGCCTAATTAAAAAATCATCCACCTTTAAGACAATTAGAAGGTGGGAGGGAGGGGGATTTCTTTTTATTGTTTTTATTTATTTTTTATTTTTGCTTTCTCGGTCAACCTGGTAGCTCGCGGGAGGGGCTGGGGGATGGGGTCGATTTAAATTTTTTTTTTTTTATTTATACTAGAGAAAGCCCATGCTACGTTAGGCTGGTGTTGGATGCCCCGTTTGCAACACAGGTACATTTTTTGGTCACTCAAGTGTATATCCATGTTTCATCCAATTAAGACTTTTTGCACATACTGGCTAACAAACGCTCATTTTCGTTCGCTTTACTCACTCAATCAGCGCATCCTGTGACTCAAATCACGAGATGCACCGTTTTAAAATTGGTGCGCCTCAAGTATCGCTGTAGGAAATAATTTTTCGCTACCTAATACTGTTACTTTCTTGCTGAAGTCCGTTCTACACACAGGTGCTGTTGGATGCACCATTTAAAAACTGGTGTCGTCAGGCCTCTCTTTTTTTGTGTCAATGCTGCGTCCGTGATTAAGTTTCTTGAAAACCCTTTCGTCTGATTATGCTTAGTGAACACTCGTGTTAGTCCTACAACGCTGATTTTCGTTTGCTTCGCTCACTCAATCAGCGCATGTGGTGACTCAAATTTCTGCCCCCCACACCTCACGGGAATGATCCCCCTTTGTAATCATCAATTCAATTATATTGTTGCATATTCATGTTCATGATCATGCCAGCTTTATCAATTTTTTGTCAGACAGAGGCAGAAAGTAAACCGCCAACTATGCCTCATTAGTGTTTTGTTTACATTTAGAAACGCCTTATTGTTGCCGACTACTTTGCAAGGATTTAACCAGCTAAATTGTCTCTCTCATCGTCGTGGGACAGATAACACAGTTTCGGTTCGTGCCCTCCCTCCCCCCCCCCCCAAAAAAAAACAACAACAACAAAAAAACAATGAAGGTAGCAATGATAGCGTCACGCATCACTAGTTTAAAGTGATTGTTAAGGCGACTGTTAGATTCTCGAAAATATCACTTTTTATTTAAAAGTTCCAATTTCTATGATCAATGATCTTATTATGTCGGTAGTTAATTTTCACTGGAAAAAAATCAGTTTTAATCGAATCAATTGGATCATCAAAGAGACTTACTTTACTTTTTCCACATTGCAAAACGAATGTTTTCAGCATCTATATAGGTATGGGACAAATGAGGTCAATAATTTGTAATTGTAATTTTGTAATTTTTAATTTTTAGTTTTAACATCGGATGGCAGTCAGTGGCCACTAGGTTCTTGCCATTCCGGTTGCATTTGCAACAAACTTATATTATTATTATTATTAAAACTGTATAAAAATTGAGTAAGAAGAAACTACGTCTTCAATACTTAGTACTTCGAGGTGTTCCCTTGGATATAGATTATCGCCGCTTTTTTTTATTTTAATTTTAAATTCAGCATTTTAGTTCAAGTTTTTTTAAGTTGGTGTAATATTAGTTACCTAATTTTACACTTTGATTCACAAAATTGTCATGATTTGATCGGCAGCTGGAAAGATACAGTGGCAAAATCCTACCAGAACTCCGGTCCAGGCAGTGTAAAAGTCTACCATAGGGTAGTGTGATGGACTACCAATCACCTTTACCAGAGATGGAATTTATTCTTCCCTATTCTGGACAATACTAGCTGGACCCGTGCGTGCTGCACGCTGATCGAATTTCGTGGAATTAGCCTCTTCGGGTGTTTCGTCTGTTAGGAAAGTAACTGGTGCATTCAATTTGTCTCCCCACCCGCAGAAAGCCAAACTCCCCAGCCTCCCCCGTAACCCACTGCACGCCCTCCGGCAGTGTAGGGTTTGTATATGGGCCCGCCCTTCCTCCCCCGCCCCCCCCCCGCTACCCCAGTGTTTGATTTCCCCCCACCTTCCTTCCTGAACACCCTGCCACCCCACTGCACGCCCTCCAGCGCATCTTAGCTTTTTCAATATGTTTCCCATCTCCCAACCTGCACAACCCCCCCCCCGCTCCCTCGCAGACCCTCCCGACCATCCTCCATGAGTGTCGAGTCTGTATACCTCCCGGCCTTTTTCCCGCAGCCCCCCCCCCTGGTGTTTGGTTATAAATTTATTACCACCCCAAAAAAAAACCAAACACATCCGCTCTTTGGCGGCACCTGCCTGCAAATAGTGTGATCTCCCCTTTTCACTCCCTTCCCCTGGCCTCTTCCCCTTCCCCTCCCCTCCTGTCCAACATATCCCCCCTCTTCCCCTCCTCTTCTACACTCCCCTGTACCTCTCTTCTTCCCGACATTGCACAACCCTCCCATGTCTGTTGCTGCTGTTGCCTGATGGCAACAGTTGACTGAACGTGAAAGGGCCCCTCCCCCGGAACCCGAGCAAAGCGAGCAGTATTAGCCGAGTGGTCAGCGACCTCGTCTCCAAACCAAGCGAATGGTTGTGGTGGCAAAAAGTAACAGAAATTAATTCATGCAACTAAAGGTTAACAGAACTTTTCTTTGAAATTTTGGCACAGCCTCAAAAAAGACGCATACCTGTGTTTTACTGAATTCTTCCAAAAAGAAGCGCCTGCTGTACGTTAATGTCCGTGATTGTTTCCGCCAACTTTGAAACAATTCATGTGTGTTATCTTTAACAACAGGAGACGGTACATTGGAGTAATTGTTGCTACTTTGAAACAATTACGCTCAGTTCTGAAAGCCTGCATCCACGAAATAAATTGGACCATTTTATCGTTAATAGCTGCCAATTTCGATGCCAACCGTAGCTGAGTTTGTTTAAAACTGTATTCATTTAGCTGAAACACGGATTCTTTCATTTTACCCATCAACAATCAACTGTTCGCGCGAAAGTTGAATAAATAAATAAATAAGAAATAGCATGCGCACGAAGAATGAAAAACAACGTTGCTTTAAATTGTAGCCATGAAAAAAACGTTACTTTTAATTGCCGGCTGCTGCTGCTCCTGCTGATTAACTCCTGAGGTTGGGTATTGTTTTAGTAGACTAGCTGCGCACCCCTCCCCCCCCCCACACACCGCCTCCCTCCAGGTGTTTGGTCTAGTACCCTATCGCTGAGAAATCCAGCATTCAGTAAGCAAGTAAGCCCATGTTTAAGTTAATCTTTTGAAACAATTAACTTCGGTAGCGCGCATTGCCCGCCACACACGCTTACCCTGGCACCCTCTCCCGCACCCGCCGAAAACGCTGCCCCGTGACATTTCCCCTTTGGTGCAGCCCCGGAAAAGTCGCATGCGTACGTTCGACTGAAGGCTAAAAAAAGCCCTGAGAAATCCAGCATTCAGTAAGCAAGTAACCCTGTTATATGTTTAAGTTAATGCTTTGAAACAAGTCACATCGGTAGCGCGCATGGCGACATTGTTGCAAGCAACGATTGTTGCCGTCCACTTGAAAAAAAACAATTCAACTCCTTTCTGGAAATGAACATTTAGGAAATAAATGCACCTTTCTATCGTATCAGGCTACCAATTTCGAGGCCCGAAATTAAGAACCAATCGTCGTTTGCTTTAAAGTTGTCTGGTTTAGTAGACACGGTTGTTTTTTTTTTTTTTAACTCAAACGCCGACAATGACACAGACCACGCGACTAAAACTTTGTTGGCCGCTTTGGTACCACAACAACACCCAAAAACGAACCCAAAAACGGTGCGGCAGGTCTGGTAAGTGGCGCCATCTCTTCGAAGCCTTTGCAAAAGTGTTATAACCCGAACTTGTAGTCCAAGGCCGTCAATAGAAGGCGACATGTCAGGTTTGGTAAGTGGCGCTATCTGTTCGAAGACGTTAGAAAAGTGTCCCAACCCGAATTTGAAGGCGAATCCCGTCAACAGATGGCACTACGGGGTGGGGTACTTGATTGCACGACGGAATGGCTCTGTATTGGTTTTGAGTGGATATTTAAAACAGACGAATTAAACGGATCGTATACTTGCTTGTTATTATTTCGCAATTAAAGACAATGTAACGGGCGCTTTATTGGAAATAGTACCTGGACCCGTACATTGCTGCACGATGATTGAATTTCCCCGACTTAGCTTCTCTTAGTGTTTTGTCGTCTTAGGAATAACTGGCTCTGTCAATTTCTTCTCCCCCCCCCCCACCTCTGCCCCCTTCCGTGCCCCCGAACACCCCATTGAACCCCGTCCCTGACTTTCCCAGGGTCTGTATCTCCCGGCACTCTACGTGTTTGGTCTTTGGTTTTAATATTTCCTCTCACCCACATACGCCATCCCCTATCAGAGAATCTCTCCAACCACCTCCCCGATAATGTAATTTCTTTCCCTCCTACTCTTCGTTCTCCTTTGCTCCCTCTTCTCATCCCTCCTTGGCCGGAAAAGTCGGGACAATCCAACAGACATTTTGGTGTCGCCCCAGAAAAGTCGCAATGAAGTTTATTGAAGGCTAAAAAAACCCTATCATTGAGAAAGCCAGCATTCAGTAAGCAATTAAGTCCGCTCACCCATGAAAGTTGAAACGCCAACAATGCCACATTCCACAACTAAAGGGGGCACATTGTGGTTCTAATTGTTGCAATTATAATTGATTTACCGAGTATCAACGGTCGCTCACGCAATGATTGTTGCTGCTTACTTTGAAACAATTCAGCTCAGCTCTGAAAGCCTGCACCTACGAAACAAAAAAGTAAGTTTATCGTTTATAGCTGCCAATTTCTAGCTTGGTTGGTTTAAAACTCTACGGGTTTAGCTGAAACAGGGGGTCTTTCATTTTACCCATCAACTATTTTAGACGAAAGTTTGAAATACATAACACGTGCACCGTAGCAAAGATATAACACGTGCACGAAGAATGAAAAAAACGTTACTTTTAATTGTAAAGATGAATTTTAATTGTTGCTGCTACTGCTGATCCTTGAGCGCTTAAGGTATTAATGTAGTATCAGGAACCATTAATTATACCAAAGTTATGATTTTCTCTAGGCCGTTCAGAAAAACAATTTGTAATTACATTTTCATAAGGAGCTCACAACCAATACTTTCACTAAGCAAAACAACTAAATATCGTACAGCAGGCCCATAAGGATAAAGGGACCCACCAAGTTTTCACCATAGAAAGTAGTGATATCAGAACCAAAATGGCTGCCACCAAGTTTGCCGTCCAACCCCCGATCACTCAACCTTAACGGACAGTGCCAGTCAAAGTTTTAGTGATCACGGTTTGTGATCACAAACTTGCTGACAACCATTTTGGATCTGATGTCGCTAAAATGGCGAAAATTTAGTGGGGCCCCTTTACCCTTATGGGACTTTTGTGTGATTATTTTGAATTATACATTGAAGCATTAAACCTCATATTGGAGAAACTTAATGCATTCGGCTCACTCCCATATCGCATTGAAAATTAGAGAGATGGATAGCTATAAGCTATGAGAGCCGAAATTAAGGTACTTAGCCAAATCATTGTTTTGGGGTATAGTGCTGCTTACCCTGTTAAATTTTTTGTTTACCGAATTAGAATCTAATGCAAGACGGACTATTATAATGGGAACTAGCCGAGTAGCTGGCTCCGCTCGCTCATTCGACGTCGTTTCGCTACGCTCAAGGATACTTCTTGTTGCAACTTGGATGCAGCTGACAGACATTCCAGCAACAGTTATTCAAGCAAGTGATCCGAAAGAAGTAGACGTTTTATACTAATGTTTCAGTTCGTAAACAAACGACAAAAAAAAAATTAAATAAATAAAAACGTTCAAAAATATTTAAACAGCGCAGTATGGTTTCATGTGGAATAGGCCCTACAGCAACATGTTGCTATATTGGTATATAAAACATCTCTCTTTTTCCCGTTGATTTAGTTATACCTTTACTCAAACAACTGAGGGAGTTAATTTTTGCTTTTCTAATTCTTCCTATATAAATAGAACGTCTGCTATTTCCAGAACGACATATCAGGCGGAATCCCGTTTCACCGAATCCTGTTTCGTATAGAACTTTTTTTTTCCCGTTTCACAGAAAAGTTATCCCTGCTTAAAATAGGCAAAGGGAAATTTCCATTTCGCCTGTTCAAAATATGCTCTTCAAAAATTTGATATTAGAGACCTTCAAAAAGCATTCCTGCTAGGAAGGAATTTGTGATTAGTTGCGGTTTCTGGTGTTACATGTTTAGCCGCAGCGAGCGTGGCAGCTCGAGTGAAGCAGGCAATCTGAGAATACAAATTTTCGGCAAAACGGGAATTCCCCTTTAACCAAAAATTCAGACACGGGTTTAAATTCGGGTTAGGCACGGCCTTTGGAGATTCTTAAAACAAGAGGCTGCAGCGACAATACAGTCGCAACCAGTTTTCTATACACTTCTGCCACTTTCGAAAATGTTTAAGGGCACACCTCTATCACACACTGCAACAGCGCTCTCTATTAAATGATCTAAAAGTAGTAACCATCACAATTGTGTTAGCTTTTAGGCCTAGTTTTAGATTTTAGGCGTAATTGTCAGCTTTTAGGCTCAATTTTTACGTGCCGTTTTAATTTCGTAAGTGTAGAGCTAACGAAAAATTGGGTTTGAGAGTAGACCTATTTATTTATGCAGCACGGTGTTGAGACTTCACGTGGCCGTGGCAATGATACTGATGTGTGTTGTCAACGAAATATTTTTTTTGTTTTTTTGACGGTTGTGTGGCTTCCTGTAGTGATTAAATGCGACGATCAAATGTTATTATTTCATTGAGTTACGTCGAAAAAGCCTATTAGCTATATGGGAGCGACGATGTTTTAATTTGTCACTCGTTTTTTAAACTCAGTTTGGCTACCATTGAAAAAGGCCACGGACGGACAGAGTCTTTGCTATAGTCTTCCCACCCTTTTCGGCTGTACAGAAGACCAAAAACAATGAGTCAATCTTAATTAAAAATACATTCCTTCCAGCGCAATTTTTCTCGATCCTCGACATCAAGTACGGCCCCAAAGGTCAATTTACTTATCGTTAGTCAATCCCTTGGTAAAAATCCGTTTTAAAATGTAGCTTCTAGGAGATTTTGTTGAATAATTGTTAACTAGTACGTCCCGCACGTATATGATCATTTGGCGCTTACAATAACCAATCCCATGACGTTTCATCTCTGTGTGTGCCTGTACTAATTTGCCTAAAAATACCAGAGTTCAAAAATCTAAAAGACTAATGCAGTAAAAATTAAATTTAATTATTTCAATAGATCGCCGAAGCAAAATTATAAGACACTAGCTTATAGAAAATTATAAATTGCGATGTTAAAATACGAGAATCATTCCGGTTTGTGACGACACAATTAATGCGTTCATGCTGGTTCGTCTATTAGGCACAATGCCAACTGAGACAGTAATCACGTTCTTCACTGCGAGGAACGCAGCTACTACCTCAGTTGACCTTGGCGATGGTAAATGAGCGGATGGCTATCAGCGCGTGGCTGTTATAATGCAGGCGGAATGTTATAAGGCAGGCCGGATGTACTTTTAATCCATTTTTCTTTTTTCTTTTTTCAAGGTCGCCGAGTTGCCTTCAAGATTTGCAACACCACTACTGGGATCTATTCCGCCATGGTTGCCTGCGCTTGCAGAGGAGGACGACTGGTCGCCATTGTTGACGAAGAAACGAATGATGTTGTTCGTCAGCTTATCTCCAAGAACAATCTTGGCAACAAGGTCTGGATTGGATACAGTGGAACGGCCACAGCTACCCAACACAAATACAACTTGCTTCGGTCTGATAATACAGTTCTCACCGAGACTACAACGGGCGTGTACAAAATATGGGCTGACAAAAACCCAACTTTTGACCAGGAAGTTGGAATCGCCATGATCTCTTCCGGGAGTTGGGAAGATTGGGAGAGTGAGAATCCATACCCTTACATTTGTGAATTTGTGTAAGGCAGTACGAATAGGCAATTGGGTTCAGTTAATGATAAATATATTTCGTGGCCTTCAGGACGGACAGCCTGAGTTGGAATTGAAAACCCTCGATCTTCGAGGCCGAGACCCGACTACTAATCCATACTGAAACGGCCTTGGGGGTCTTAAAGTTCAAGGGTTCAATTCCGTTATATTCAAGTCCCAAAGGCAACGAATAAAGATTTTCATATATATTTGTTTAACGTTAAGTGATGCGATTTTCTTTCCACGCAATAACTTGATTAAACGCATAATAGCTTGTTCCTTTTGTTACACTCAGATGTAAAATATTCGGCGACAAGCCCACCATTAGTGACGAATTGGAAAGCGTTCGTTTATATGTTTAATTGTAAACGCCACCTGTTTTAGCATGTATCCACTGCTTTCTAGCTGCCGGGCCAATCAATAATAAATACAATTTAAAAAATCTAAATTTAATAATATTTATAACGGCTTCATTGCACTGAACGGAATTTATGATTCCATTTCTCAATATTGATGTCTTCAAGCAAAACAAAGTACGTGTAGGTGTTCAAACGTTGTATTTTTTAACAAGTTTGCAATAAAGTTAATTATTCACAAACTTAGAATGAGTCAGTGTTCCAAATACAAAAAAAAAAGTTCCATTAAGTTAACACCGTGAAATTCTATGTTTGTACTCTGATCAAAATCGGTATCTTTAATTGACTTTAGAATTTCGTTCTCCGAATTATTGTCCACGTTCGCAGACACCAACATTTTTCTGTGCATAATTTTATGGTCTTTATAACGACTACTCAACTAAGCCCACAGGCACCAAGAAGTTTATCTTTTATATTATACTTAACGAATACCTTAATTTTCTAGGCTATTTCTGAAAACAGTTGGGTCCAACTAAATCATTAAGTAGCCAAATTTGAGTGCCGACATACGCAGCAGCCCTTCACAATCGAGGCGGTTCATCTAAAAGAGCATTACTTAGCTTCAGATGACTTAAGGCTGAAAAAAAAGTTTATTTTAAAAGGTCATGTATGTGAAATTGAATATAAAGTGATCTAAAACTGTGTGTGGACCAAACAGATTGGTCTCTACACTGCGTTGCACAATTGTAAGCAACAAGAAGAATCCAAATGCTAGTTCGCGGTTTAGCTCAGGTGTAAATTTTGATACTCCAACGTATTTTAAGAAATTACAAGCTGTACTCGGACAGAGCATATGCATGTTAGTTGTGACAGACCGAAGCAAACCGAAACACGGATATCATAACCCGAACACACCTTGATAATCCCCCCCCCCCTCCCGTGAACACACGCGCAGCTATCACAAACCACAACCAGCAGCTCCGCTAAATAGTAGGCATTTCTTGTGCATTCCTCTGCTTCTCGTGAGCGAGAACTCGATAGGTTTAGATGCTGCAATGCTAATTTGGTGGCAACTGGTCTTTAATTGGTGACATGGAAGCGACTTGTAAGCGACCTAATGAAAATTTCTTTGGCTTGTTAATAAGAGGAAAAGATTTAACCTCAGTTTGCCATATTAATGGCAGAAATGATCAGTACCTCCTCCAAATTTTCAGTATTATTCAACCAGATTTGATGCATGTATAGCCTATGTGACAGTTAGTAAATACAGGTAAGTTGAATATGACTTAACATTTCAATAGGGAGTTATTCTCAGGGGTAGAAAACAATAATACGTTGATTTTGTGTAATACTCAAAATGAAAATACAGAACAGTTTTCAAGCAAAAGAACATAATTTCAGATGCTTATTCTTTTATAGAGTGCACACAGAAGTTTAAGGTGAACCTGTTTCACAACATATGTTGATAAAAAAAAAACTTGCTTATTCAACTTTAGTAATGATGATTATGCAACAATGCAGCTTTAGCAACAACTAAAATACCAAATACTTTTACAGAAGCTAACGATATTGTGAACATGGAGAAATGGCTCGTAGCTATTCACCTCGAGTAAAGTAGTCGTGTTGTAAATGCAACTGGGTACCTCAAAGAGAGCGGACACCAGTTGTCACCATTGCTGGCTGTAGATGGGTCATTTGCGTTAAGTAAAAAGGGATGGGTGGCATCGACAGGTTCAAAGCGTGTTTAACGAAGTGAAAGTTGTAGTACAACCGCCGGTCTTGCAACAATACCCTTAGCTATTGCTGTCCAGAACGACTGTTGTAGAGATCAGTACTACGCAACAACGGCTTACCTCCAAGGATTCCTTGACTGTTATGTCACGATGCAACAACGAGAGGGATTTTACTGTTCCTGGCAAGAAACAATCGCCGTCTCGTGAAATCCAGTTACGCTTTAAAACAAGCAGGGTTTTGTTGGTTTAGGGTACTTGGGTGGGTGACCTCCTGGGAATCCATTCTGGGTGCTGCAGACATAGGGCCTTAGGGCTTCGTCGGGCAGATGAACGGGTGCGGTTAACGCTCGCTAAAACCCTTTGACCCTAACTGAAATGCTCGAAGCGACCGCAATCTGTCGTTGTTTGTCTGACTACGTATTTGCATCGTCGTCAATAATGAATGTAACTTTTGTTACCACATGGCTGCGATGATTTAATAGCAACAGCGCAAACAATGCAAAGGTAACTATTGTTTAAAAAAATACTAAGCTCAGATACTCCTCTGGGCTGATAATCTCCAGGTTAACGCTCCTTAATAAATCAAATTATAACCATTTTCACCATCTCACGCTCAGCATCAGATCCGAGCAAGCGCCGGATCTGATTGGCTCCTTCCTCATCAGAACGAAGCCGCGTTTTTATGCGACCTCAACTTTACAATCAACCTGCTTCAACAACTAGGTTTCGGTATCAACCTTCCGAAGTCAACGCATAACCCTTCTCAGCAGTGCGTGTTTCTCAGGGATATTCTTCGATCTCACCTCGGCAACAGTGATGTCCTCTCCAGACAGGATCTCCGACCTTCTACAGAAAAACAGTTAATTCCTTCATTTACGAGTGTACAGCCTCACAGACCTCAACTTTCTCATAGGTAGCCTACACTCGACTGTGTGGCCAGCCTAGTTCCGTTTGACAGGTGGATAATTCGGCTGTTTCATCACTTCCGCATTGACAAATGGGGCAGCGGTACGCACCATCGTCTACAAAACCGGATAGTTAGCCAATCATTCCACCTTCCATACTCTGCTCTGGTGGATGGTCACCGCATGGAGGTTGCCACAGCAGTGGCCTGCACACTTCACGACATAACAACAGACATATTCCGTCTTTGTATCTCCCTAACACAACCATTCTGCCCCTGCACATTCCAGGCAGTCGGCATGTCATCGCCAACTCTTTTCCCCGACGCACCCTGCCATCAGGCGAATGGACCCTCAAAACGTGCATCTGCGAATCTTTCTTCACCATTTGGGGACGTCCTATGGTCGACCTCTTTGCCATGAAGCACTGTGCCATACTTCACCAATTCATCATCCCAGTCCCCGACAATCAGGCTTGAGCAGTGGACACACTTACCGTTCCATGGGATCAACTCTTCGGGTATCTTTTACTGCCGTTCAAACTTCTCCCTCTGGTCCCTTCAAAGGATTCTCAGTCCCCCGGCCTGTTCCTTCTAGTGGCACCAAATGGGCCAGTGGCCACTTGGTTTCCTCAACTATTAGACCTTCTTGCAAGAAATACCTTTACAAGAAATACCTTTACAAGAAATACCTTTACATCAAGAAGACTGCTGACTCTCCAAACTGTACTGAATACTTGCAGGAAGAGGACATAATTCACTGTAAAATGCAGCAATGTCAAAAATGTTTGGAACGACTTTGAAAAGTGGTGGGTTGAATTGGCAGGTTTTCAACTGACCACTGAAGCTATTCTTTTTGGTCTTAATCGTAATTCCAGCCATCCTCCAGTTGCTGATTTTTGTTTGCTAATTGCAAAATGGGTCATTCTTCTTTTAAAATTTGAAATTTCTCAGCTTATACAAACTCATGGAGTGATGGTGCACTCTAAATCCAATTCTAAAAACAATAATAAGTGTGTTTCCCACAGGAGTTATGGGAGGATTACGGAAGGGTGTTGAGCCACTTGTACCGTGCCTAAGAAAAAAATACCTTTTGCATATAAGCCCATGAAAAGGGTGATTATCAGTTTTTTTTTTCAAAGTGAATAACTCCGGTTGAGAAAAATTTGAAGATTTTCCTAAAATTTCTGTACCGTGTGCTGGTTAACCATCAGTAGTGAGGGTGCATTCCATACACTAACAACCGGTACAGCAAAAAAAAATGTTTTTTGAGACTTGTTCTTGCCAGCTGTACTACAAGTTTCCATCTGGTGACTACCCGTAGACATATGGCCCGCAGCAGGCTCAAAAAATGGTGGATCGAGATTTAGCAGACCACAAAGTATTTTACAAGTTAGTGAACTTTCTGCATGCCTTTTCGCGAAATTGCAGACATTTAAGTCCATCCCGAAACGGTTAACATCCGTTCAGTAGGTCAAATTTAAGGCATCCGAGTTCGAGTGAGTCAATGGCATGTCCGTAAAAGCCTCTCACCATAAGGCATGTCGCGCATGCCATTTAGACGCTTAGTGAATTTTCTCTGGACCGATTCCACTAGGTCGGCATCAGTTGCAGAAAGAATAGGGAGGGCTGATTGTAGATTATGTCCGCAATGAAGCCATTGGCATCAACAAGAAGTGGTCCGAACCTTCTAAAGGGATAAGTAATGATACAGTTTCTAACTTATTTAGCTATTCTGTCAATTGTGTCTTACGTCCAACTATTCCTATTGTTCTATAGTGTGAAGAATATATGTGGCTTTTATCATAAAACTATAGCTGTTGAAAGCCTTGTGCTCTGGAGTACCCCTATTACCGAGTAACCGGTACCATTCCAAAGCGGTTTGCAATCGTCCATTTAGAAAGTCTTTGCAGCGAGATTGCCAGTATATGTTAACGGTAAGCGTAAAGCTAAATGTTGTCCTTCATTGTAACCTATATAGATCTGTTGTTGAATCGGTGTTTTGTTTCATCTACTTCAAAATAAGAGCTCTATCACCTCGCTCGTACGAATCCTAGCCACCACAACCAGGATTGGAAAACCAATGTTGGTGGAGATTTGTGTCGTTTTAGATATCATTTTCTGTAACACAATAACTTGCTTATCAAACAGCATTCCCCCTATCCCCTCACGCCCCCCACGCCCAGGGCCGTAGTCAGCATTTTTTTTACCCACATCAGAAACCAACCTTGCCAAATGTTCTAGTGTACTGTACAGAGAAATAACCATAGATAAGCAGCAGATCACCGCACAGTGACTAAGGGGTGGCTGCGGCCCTGACCACCTCTTCGTAACGATTACGAAATTGGTAGCATTTAATTGGTAACCTCTGACTAATAGTCCATTGGTCTCGAACTTAACCACACAAATTGCATTTTGGCCATAGCACCAACCTTTTCCCAGAAAATATTACAGCAAAATCCGATCATTGCAGTCTTGAAATCTTTGTCAAAAGCCTACATTTAAGCTGATTTTGTAACCGGGTGTAAGTTACGAAGAAAGACCAATGCGCCTTTTATGTCTTTTCCCAACTCATCACTCCCTGTCCCGAGACCGTCTCTGGCTATAGCCTATACTCGATGTTCATCGCGGATAAGTATCATACTACTCTTCCTTTCTTTGACATCTACGAACTTCGAATGACGAAATATAGACACCTTATAGTAAACGTCTTACACCCCAACCATTCAACCTCGTGAAATAGACTTATACCATGCGCCGTGGCTGTTTGCTGTGACGTGCATGTCACGTGACTGAGCTAGTCCAATCAGACGGCCAAACAGACGTTCTCGTTCATCATTGGCTAACTCATGGTGACGTCACGGCAAACAGCCATTGCGCGGCGTGGCATAAGAGGCAACAAGCATCCATTTTCAAATCTTTTATTGAGCGCAAAACGCTTCAATGGTTACCCAGGTGGAAATTACATGCTTCGGGTTACAAATTAATAAAAAGGTAAATACAATTTATACTTGATTTTACCACTTTTTTTTTTTACACGGTACTTTGCCACATGACTTCAACGTATTTTCTAAAACTGTTAGTTTTAGTTTTGGTTAAATGAAT
>JAHWFP010191249.1:0-14011 GCA_023313725.1 Lithobius niger
TTGGTTTGTACGTGAAGAAATTATTGTATTGTCAATTAAAAAAAAAGACGAAAATGAATAACCTTTGTTGGAGAAAGACTGAGTAAAATCTGACACATCCCAAGAAGTCAACCCTTTGCGCAGGCAATGGGAAGGCATGCCAAACGTCGCTCGTCGAACCCGTAGAATTAACCAGTAAGGCTGCACCGATACTGGATCGGATCTCGGTTGCCGATATTTGAGGTGTCAGTATTGGATCGGTATTGGCAACTTTCACTGAAATATCGATAACTCGGGAACCGTTAGAGATTTCGACATGCGGTTTGCGGCCTTTGGCTCAGGGAATCACCGAGTATCTTCCTAGCTATCTTTTCACTGTTCATTTGTATTTTAACCCTTTTAGGCCTAAGCGACGATATATCGTCATCGCAATTCCACTGCGAAAAAGCCAACACGACGATGTATCGTTAGCCCGGTTCAGCCAAGTTATACGACCTGTTAAAAAAATTCTTATTGCGTACATCGGAGGCGTAACTCCGATTGAATTACATAATTTGGAACGTATATTTCTGTTTATTTAGGTTAATTTAATTTAATATCTGTTTAATTACCTTAAGTCAATGTTATTGTTGGCATCGTCACCAAAATGGACGTGAAATTGCGTTTATTTGCTGAAAATAACCCTTGATTCAAACGATCGTATCTCCGGAACGACGCAACGTACAGCCGCCATCTTGGTCGCGTTCGAGAGGGGATTCCCAATTTTCTGATCCGCGAAAAATGACGTCAACTCCAACATCACTGCCTGTATTCCTCCAATGAAATGTCCTGTTTCAACGACCGTTGTTCAAACGCTTCGGCCTCGCGAGCGCTGATTGTTAGGGGTTTGAATAACATCTCTGTAATGTGTGGTGCAGTGGCAACCCGGACCACTGCACTGTGACTGAGGTTGGCGCTAATGACCAAGTTGTCGACGCGCCATTAACCCCCCCCCCCCCCGTTCGCGGCACGTGACTCTTCGGCCGTTTGCAAGTGACGTCACGCGAAGCGAGTCAAGCATCCATTGGCGCTAGCAGGAGCGCGTCGCATTGCGGGCAGCCGGTCATTATGGCGTCCGGCAACGATTTGGTAGTGAGCTGTAATCGATCGTGAATCTCAAAGAAATACAGCAACTTTAACTATTTTTACGCTAATAAAACATAAAATAATGATTTCGGAAGCAATAACACGCATTGTGACGGAAGAATAGCGAGTGGATGTTATCATTCTGAGTACTGTAAGTTGAAACTTTCGTTAGCGCTGTTCACGTAGTCAACTTCAGGATTTTTTTAAATAATGAAAACGTAGGACGATGGTCTCAGTTATATTTCTGGTCAATAATTTACAATATAATTATTACGTCTGCGAATTTTTATACTCCTAGACCGCATAGTTTTTTTTATTACAATTAATTTTTGTGACGTATGCAACTTGTTCATGGCAGCCATGTTGCAGCCATAGGCTTTCTCGCACAAAAATTGAAAAAAATGGCGTAGGCCTAAAAGGGTTAAGAATCCATTCTAGTCTACAATCTATTCTTGTGAAATTGTGTAGAAGTGGGTATCTTGGTGGTGAGGCTAATATTCGGTCTCCTTAATTCAAGAGTACGAATTCAATATTTTCAAAGGCAAGAACTTGCTGAAACACCGCTGAACTGACAACGTGGTCAACGTCCTTAAACACGATGGAGTTGGGCTGAATTGGTCTCACAAAAACTAAATGAACAGATTAAAATTTTGGCATCACCAGAAGTCAAACAACGTGTAATTGTCGTTATTTGCCATAGCGGTTTTTGTGTGGTTACAATGGGAACTACTACTTAATCAACACTGAAACACACACTGGTCTTTGAACTCCACGACATGATCCAATACTTTACAAGTTAACCCTTCTGGCGCCAGCTAGAAAAAGAGCTCTTGCTAGCCCAAACCAGCCAGTTTTTCGCAGCGCAAGAAATGATTGCGCGTCTTCATTAAAATTCATGTAACTCCATTTAGAAACGTAGTAGAGGCTTCATTTTTTTTTAAACAGCTCGTAATACTTAGGCCTTCACCCGAATATTCACAAAAAAAAATTATAAGGCATATTAACCCTTTCACTAGTGAGTTAAAAATAAAAGGTCGGCGCCGAGGAAGTGAGTTTTTTTTTCCCGTCGCCCATGGAGTGAGGCACGAACGAAAAATTTATTCTTGCGATAAATATTCGACACAATGATTTGAAACTTACGACGTGCACGCAACAGATATTCATTAAGGTGCACAGAAAAAATCAGATAAACGGCTTTAATAGTTTTGGAGAACCATTCTTATAAATTACGGGCGGTAATGAACTAAAATTGAAAATCTCCCGTGTTGCGAAAACGCGTCCGTAAGTTGGCATTAGTTAGGCTAAAAATCGTTGTTCCCACCTGATACGCGATAGTGTGAAGGTTTATCGGCTCCTTTTCCATTTTAGTTTTGCATCGTAGCTGCTGTTTTAATTTTTTAATGTTGTGAAACATCATCTTTTCTCGTTATTTTCAACGACGAACGAAGCACACCCGCTCACGTAAAATCTGAAGCGCGCCATGGCATCCATGTTGAAATCGCGCGTTAACCAATGAGAGCGCACCAAATCAGTCACGTGGTGCCAACTGGCCAATGAGGGAACGCGATCTACAAATGCTTCAGAAAGTTAGATTGTGACAGCCAGAAACAGCCTACTACAATTCGTCTGATTGGCCAATGCGAAATGGCCATCGAGAAAATATGTTGATAGGCCTGGATAGAGGGGAATTCCAGCTTTTCAACGAGTCCAAGATGGCGGCGCCCAGTCAAATCGTTCGATCGCTACCGCTGATTGAAAATGACCAATTTTCTGCCTTCTAACTTCGGAAAAAAAGAATCACAACGACATTTTTTGAGTTTTTAGTGAGACTACACTCTACTAAAATGCTTTTTATAAAATTATAGACACCAGTAACAACGTTTTGCTTACAGAAATCGATGCACAACATATCAGGTAGCGAATTTCAGCTTTTGTCATTTCCGATATTTTGGCCGCGGATTTTATTTTTCAACTCTCAGTTCCCCTTAAGCTACAACGTATATATACGTCGTTACTCTATTTAGACACATAACTGCCGACGTATATATACGTTCATACTAGTTAAAGGGTTAAGGGTGGGAAAAAATGGCAAATGTATTACAAACAAAAAAATTCTAACATAGTACTGGCTTTGAGAGCAACTTTGACCATCTTTACATGCTGAAAGAGTACTTTTTTTTTTAATAAACGTAATGATCTATCTGTTATCTTTATTCACACCAAAAGTTTAGCAAAAATTTGTGAAACTTTTTTTTTTTTTTTAATAAATAAAATTGTCATGCCTGTCAGGAGTGGCTGCCCTGCTTGGCAGCTTCCTTCTACTCAACAAAATTTAGGCCTATTTGCAGCGCAAGAAATGATTGCACGTTAGCATTAAAATTCATGTAACTCCCTTAAAAAAGTAGTTGCGGCTTAATTCTTTTTTTAAACAGTTCGTAATACTTAGGCCTTAACCCGAATATTCGCACAAATAAATTATATGGCATATTTTGAGGGGGAAAAAATGGCATATTTATTGTAAATCAATAAAACGTAACATAGTAGACTTTAAGAGCAATTTTGACCAAGTTTATATGCTGAAAGAGTACTTTTTTTTTGCTTAAACGTAATGATCTATCTGTTATCTTTATTCACACCAAAAGTTAAGCAAAAATGTGTGAAACTTTTTTTTTAATTAAATAAAATTGTCACGTCAGTAAGTAGTGCATTAATCGCTCTCAGGAGTGGCAGCTTCCTTTTCAACAAAGTTTGGGCCTATTTTGTAGAAACGGGCACGTAATCACACAGCCGTAATTATTTACATCCAGTTGGCAAGCTATGATTAATTAAAATCTTATGGGGTAGTTGTTTCTCCTTCATTAGGGCTGGGGAAAAAGTTATTTTATTTTCAGTTGTTCCAGTGGTTGAGCGACGAAGCACTTCTGCAAAGCGTACGCTAAGCCTATTCCCGACTCGGACTAGTTACATCGTGTAGTTCTCCGAAATCCATATTGTTAAAAAAAAAAAAAAAAAAAAAACTCCAACGAAGAAAATTCATTTCTCAAATGTTCATACTTCTAATCCAATCCTGAATTCGTGGAAATGGCGGAGTAATGGATTGAAATAGAAGGCAACCGATCAAGTGACGCGAGACAAGCAGGACGGCTGCCGCGGGCCGGGGCTCAATGGTCGGCAGCGGTGGGGCAGAGTTCCGTCGTCGGCAGCGGCGGGCCGGGGCTCCTTGGTCGGCAGTGGCCATTCTTATCGCGTCGTGCTCCGATCCAATCGGACGCATCGCATTTGATTCACTTGACGAATTATCGACCATTTTTCATTAAAAAAAACACGTTATCTTTACAGTTATAACTGGTCGTGTAAACTTGATGAAACTCGGTGTGAGGGTAGCCCTCGTCCGTAATCTCTCAAAAACGTCCATAATTTGCTAATTTACCTCAGTCTAAAGTGGTACACGATGTAAATCAAAATCCGAATCGGGAGAGCCGCTACGCGATGCAATGGCCGCCATCTTTTTTTTTTTCGAAACTCACGGGGGCAGCGAACGAACACGACATAGCTCAGGAAAATATTAAATATTATTGGCTAGAAACTAGTCACGTGGGCAAAATTGGCGGGAAATTGTAGCAGACACATGCCTTTAGTGAATGAATGCTCCAGGAGCGATCAAGGCACCACGCGGAATGACGTACAGCTCGATAAAGTGGCTCCCGTAAATTCTACGGTCCGCCGCGCAACGGTTGGCTTGCCCTCCCGTTAAATTCACGGGTCCGGCGCGCAAAGGGTTAAATGGTAGTTCATTTCGCTATTTTTGCAGCCGATAAAAAAAGAAATTGGCAACTACCTTTTTTCGGACCAGATTTCAAGAGTTGATAAAGATGTCAAGGTCCTTCATATGTTAAATGTTTTGGACTAGATCTGTAGTTGGTGCTTGGAAGATCAGCCTGCAAGTGGAACCTCTGCTGCAAATGGGGTTGGTACATGCCTAAACTTGTGTCCAATGCCTAGGTATGCATGCTGTAAGGAATAAGGCTGTACCGAACCGAACATGGCCGAACAGAGGGTGTTCGGTTCGGTGTTCGGTCTTTGAAATGCAAAATACCAAACCGAACATATTTCCACTTCTAATCGACGGATTTTGAAGTTTGAATACACCATTTTGAAGGTTTTTTCGCCAGCTTTCTGTTGATCGAAACCACAAGTTCATAGCTCTAACGGTTCAGAAGTTATAAGGGAAAATGTAAAAGTAGTGGATATTTTTTTATGTTTAAAAAGTTTCAACATCTATAGACTTACAATTCCATGTGAAAATACCTACATTTTTAAAGAAACTAGTGCTTTGATGAATCTTTGTGAACCGAGTTCTTTTACATTTTAATTTAAAATAGATTGGCTTGGTACATTTTTGTTCGGTTCGGAAGTGTTCGCTGTTCGGCTTATTTAAGGTTTGTTCGGTTCGGCTGACAAATTCTCGTTCGGTACAGCCTTAGTAAGGAATGAAATAGAATTGATCTTAGATACTTGCAAGAAACTAGTTTCCAATCACTGATCATTTACCGTACATCGCAGAATGTAAGACTACTTTTTTCAAATTTATTCCATTAAAACGGCAGCACTGTCTTACTCGCGTGCAACTCTAACTCTCAAATTTTTCCGATTTCGGTGGTTGAATACGCCATTCGAATAGTTTTTTTGGCAGCTAGAAAATGGTGCCAATCTCGAGCCATTTGCTCAATAGTTTTGGGGTTATTTAGCAAAAACTAAATATATTTTGAAATCGGCATTGGATTGCAATCCGGAATTGAAGATCTTACTACAATTTTGGGCTTAAAACCAGTACCAGGTGAATTTACTAGTATACAAACTAATAAACGTGATACCAAACTTCACGAAAGCCTAGCTCAAGTCATGTGACTAATTGCAATTTATTTCTAATATCCATGCCCAAAAATGCGCCTCTTAATATTGAGTCGTCTTATATCCGGGGAAATAACGGTATGTATAATATTGAAGAAAACTGCTCTCCAAGTCCGTGCTGTGGGACATGTTATTGATTTGATATACAGTACAGATTAGCTATTCCTCCCCCCCCCCCCCAAAAAAAAAATTATATGTACCTTAACTTTTTTTTTGTCGAGTAAAGGCCTAGTGTGAGCTGTGTAAAAAAATATAAAGCCTATACTATGTTTTTAATAGGAGTTCCACAAATTTTAACGCAGATGTGCAAATGTTTCTTGCGCTGTGAAAATCTGGCTATTGGGTTCTCTATTTTTGGCTGGTGTCTGTAGGATTATAATTTGGGGAAGATTGGTTAGAAATTATAGATTACACTTGCTATAATTCTTGGTAGGAAGCGTCTTCTCTGTTAATCCGTAATACATTGACAAAGGCAATATTCTGTTGACGTAATTTTATACTGTACTAGAGACCTGATGGTATCCATGTCCATACAAAGCAGCTGAAAACAAATTACCTGTGAATCCAACTACTTCTTTACAGCATTTGATAAAGTATCGTAGTTGACTTCAATACGAGTAACTTTTTTGCTGATAACTGCATACAGTGACTGTTCCCTTCCCTTACTGTAAGAGGTCCCAGGGAAGCCAGCCCAGTGAATGTCGGTTCGAATCCCAACAAGCGGCTACAGCGACTGCCTAGTCGCGCCGGTCTTCTGTACAGTTCCTCCATTTCCAATGTTGAGGCGCACACCTCTGTCATGCACTGCAACAGCTATCTCTATTATACTAATCTTAAAGCAGTAGCCATCACAATCGTCGGTTAAAAATGTTAGCTTTTAGGCCTATTTTACATTTTAGGCGTAATTGTCAGCTTTTAGGGTTGCCTATTCATTTTTGCAACACGGTGCGCCTACAGGCACAGTGTTACAACGTAACTCGCAACGTAGCCTATATAGATCAGTGGTAGCAGGGAAGTGACGAGAGAGCGCTTTTGATGAAGCCAACAGCGACTCGTAGCAACTTGACGTTGCCATGGTAACATGATTTTAGGCCTAATTAAAAAAAATGCAGTTTTAATTTCGCAAGTAAGGCCTAATGGAGAATTTGGTTGCACGAAGTTGCATGTTTGGACTTAGTCTCTGGTTGAGTGAGAGTTGGGACTTAGCCTCTGGCAGCACAGTGAGGCTAACCGTCACCATTTGGACTTCAGAAAAAAAGCCAGCCCTGGTATTACATGGACTGGCATCGACGATAAGCCTGTTCATTTATGCAACAATGCAACGAAAATATTTTAAACTAAGCTAAAATCCATTCGTTTTTATTGAGTGTTACCTTAGGATTTAATTCTACGATCAAATGTTTTCATTTAATTTAGTTAATTGAAGAATTCTATTGGCTATAAGGAAGTAACGTATGTTTTAATTTGCCATGTTATTTAATTAACTTCTCACACTGAATCTAACGTTGTAAACAATCGTCAATGTCTGGTACCGTTGCGAAGTTGAAAAAAAGCGAAGGACGGACGGACAAAGTCGTTGCACTAGTCTTCTCAGTCGGTACGGCTGTTCAGAAGACTAAAACTGACCCAACTTAAAAAATACTAAGGTCTCGGGAGGCTATACTGATACAGAAAGTACTGGAAGTTTGATACCGATACTAAAAATTCCCAAACTCTGAACCTTAGTAGAGATCTAGAAGCTTGTGACAAGGGCGAAACGAATATGGTTTCGGCAAGCAAAATACCAGAAACTTGTACTTGTTTGGGGTGCCATTCAACTGAATGGTCGACAACCTGGGCCTAGGCTCATTTTTAGGCCAACTGAAAAAGTTTAAAGAATTATCTTGAAAGGATAAAAGAAGACACAAATCATGAATGGTTTGGGGAAGGGAAGAGTGACTTTTTGCGAGGTGGTGTAGGGAAAATAAGGCAGATGCATTGATGACTTGGGGGTGGGTGAAGAGTAATGGTGCACGATATCTTGCTGAGGTGGGTGTTTCGGATGGGCGGGCTGCTCACGTTGCACACCGCATGAAGTAAAGAGCAAAAAAAAATCCAATGGGCTGGTAGCGTTAGTTTTTTTTGCGCTTTACCAACTGGGGGGAAGATGCGGGATATAAATAAAAGGTTATCCATCTGCCTTGGTAGTAACAGGTGGGGGAGGGGGGTTGTTGGGTATGGAGAAATTGTTTCTAGTAAACCAAAAAGAGGAAAAAAAATTAATGTGAACTTGTGTTAGTAAAACCTTGTGTTGGTGCTCATAACGCGATTAAAAAAAAGTTAGGCTTTGCAGCGGATGCTCTTACGAAAAACTAAAAAATGTACTCCTACCGGCAGGAGCTAGACTAAAACACTTCCTACTAGCCTGGTAGACCATAACAGAGAAATTTTATCAATAATTCAAGACGGCTTTTGTCCAACGTTTCACACCAAACCACCACTGGCAACATCACCAACCTGGCAGTGGGCCCCTCAAACTCGCAACGACCTTTTGTCCGAAGTACAAAAACTACTACCCAAAAGAGCAATCCAGGAATGCCACGATACAAAACCAGCATTTTAGAGCTCAGTTTTCCTCCGCCCCAAGAAATCGGGTAGCAATCGATTAATCTTCAACTTAAAACCACTCAACAAATTTATTCTCAACGACCTTTTCAAGATGGAAACTAATCAGACTTTCCGTCAAGCAAAACGATTGAACAGTCTCAATCGACTTAGAGGATGTTTACCTGCATGTCCCACTGCATCCCAAATCTTGTCACTGCTTTCGGTTTCTGTACAACAAAAAGATTTACGAATTCGGATGCCTTCCATTCTGCCTCAACGCTGCCCCGAGAATATTCACCCTAATTCTGAAACCTTTTAGCCAAACTACACCAGCATCAAATTCTGGCAAATGCTTACCTTGATGACTGGTTGCTGAACTCTCAAGACCCTCACCTGGGGTTTGGGATAAACCTCCCCAAATCCTGACTAACTCCAACACAGATATTCACATTCCTATGGGTTGCATTCAACCTAAAATCTGCAACAGTAACACCTTCTCTGGACAGAATAGACGACTTCATTAATCATTCACGAAGTTTCCATCAACAACCCCAACACACTCGGGGAACTAAATTCCCTAATCTGGAAATTGGATGCCATGACAGCTCTTGGACCTTACGGATGGTGGATGGTAAGACCCTTCCACCACCACCGGATCGACGAATGGTTCCAGTTTCGAGACCAACCAGACCTCAAACGGAAATTGGACCCAAACTTTCCCCAAGAATTTCTCCTATGGTGGTCAGACCCAACAAAACTTGCACAATCTGTACCCCTACACGAACCTTCCCAGACCGTCTAACTCTTCAGAGCCTCCCTGGAGAGCTGGGGAGCCCACATAGACTACCTTCAAACCTCAGGTCTATGGTTTCCTCAAAACACGGAACATATCAATATTTTGGGACTAAAGGCAATTCTGCTAGCTCTCCAACACTTTCACCCACTGGTCCAAAACCACGTAGTACAAGTCCAAGCAGACAACACGACAGCAATTGCATATATCGGGAAAGAAGGAGGGACAAAATCACGAACACTACACGAGATCACCTCAACCATCTTCCGATTCTGCCAACAGAACAACGTCACCCTGTTGCCTCTACACATCCCAGGAAACAGTAATGTAATTGCAGACTCTTATCACGCCGGAATCCTCCCACAGGCGAATGGACACTCAACAAATCCACCTGCGAATATCTCTTCAACATCTGAGGCACCCTGATGCTGGACCTATTCGCCACGAGGCACAATGCCAGACTTCCCTACTTCATCAGCCCGATTCCGAATGAAAAAGCCATAACAGTAGACGCACTAACATACCCTTGGCAGACCCTATACGCATATCTCTTCCCACCATTCAAACTCCTTCCACAAGTTCTACAAAAGATATAAAAATCTCAAAGCCTGTTTCTCGTAATTGCTTCACTATGGCCATCGGCAGCATGGTTCCCACATCTTCTGGTGTTTCTCAAACCTTTTTTAACCGCGACCCCATTTTTCAAAATTTGACTACTGGAGACGGGTCATCGCCCATCCATACCGGTAATACAAATTTAATGCTTTGTAATTATAGAAACACAACAAAAAAAAAGTGCTCGTTAGTTTTTGTCTGAGCAATACGCTTGTTTTTCTGAACACAAGTGCTCCAAATTTAGTACACTATTTGTTAATTTAAAATCTTAGCTCATTTTCCACAATCATCTGTCGGTTACGAACCTTTGTCTTCAGTCCCACTAAATAGGCAAACTCCGATTCATATAAGTAAGAAGGAGCAAGTGAAACAATACTTCAATGGAACTTCGTGACAAATTGTACCAAAGCCCAGCATTCGCACAGTTTTTTGATTTGAACCGAGTTTCAATCTTGAGTCTGAAGATAGATATATGAGTGAAAAAAAATACTTACTTCAGTTTGAATTTTTTAAATTGAGAAAGTAATATTAAAAAAGAAATAATAACACTGTTCGTGTCGTTATGTTTGTATTGTCTTAATTATGCCTGTGCTCCAGTCCAGAAATTACATATGCTTTTCCTACCTGCACACAGATGACTGCATCATCAATAGACTGTCAGCCCCGATAAAAACTCGGCTGTACTGGTTGGATTCTGATAAATAAATCGTTTTGTAAGTCAAACTCTTCAAATTCATTTGAGGTATCAACTTCTCGAAAAAGAACTACTGCTTTTCAGTTACGGGTAATGAGAACCTATTCACGACCCCAGGATTACTTCTTCACGACCCCACTGGGGTCGCGACCCACAGTTTGAGAAACACAGTTCTAAACCTCATAGTCGACACCCCAAGAAGCCTGCCTCTTCGACCAGATCTTCTGTCACAACAGAAAGGATTCAAACTTCTCCAAAATTTAGCAGCTCTAAACCTTCATGCATGGCTTGTATCATCGAACTCCTCAAGAAGGCTGGAATTCATCAAGACGAGGTCAACCGCATAGCCTTCATGCATGGCTTGTATCATCGAACTCCTCAAGAAGGCTGGAATTCATCAAGACGAGGTCAACCGCATAGCTTCCAAAGCAACCAGGGACTCAACAATCAATGTATGACAGCCACTGGACAAGATGGTTTCATTGGTATATCAAAAGGGAAATTATTCCAACCGACCCCCCCCCCCCTACCAAATCTACTGAACTTCTTCACCAGCTTATTCAAAGAAGGATTAACAGGCTTAACCATCCTGGTCTACCGATAAGCACTGAACTCAGTTTTCAAATCTGCAAACAAAACCCCCTCTTAGAAGATTAGTGCATCTCTGCTCTAATCAAATCTATTCCGAAGCAACTCTAGGGACAAACCTAGTAACCAATGACATAAACTCCATCTTCTTTTCCAAGTTGGAGGTTGTCTTTGCCATTTCCTTCCAGCCTGGCAGAAAATAACTTCAATCCCGCAAATTCTTTCAATCATCAGTCACGGTTTCTGTCCAACTTTCAAGAGTAATCCCGTAATGATCTCCCCACCTCCATGGGAATTCGCTCCACAAGTTTAAAGCAAACTAACCTCCTTCACAAGGAAGTAGTCCTTTATGCCCAGGTTTTTACAGTTCCATTTTTCTGCGTCCAAAGAATTCTGGCGGAGAAAGGCTCATCTTCAATTTAAAGCCTCTAAACAAAAAGATGGAAAACTCCCATTTCAAAATGGAAATTTTCGACACCAGTCGTCAAACCTTAAAACCAAATGACTGGACTGTCTCCATAAATTTGGAAGACGCCTACTTACACGTCCCTTTCCACCAATCAGTTCGCTATCTCTTCCGCTTCATGTACGATGGAGAAGTTTGAGTTTCAATGCCTTCCCTTCTGTCTAAACGCCACCCCAAGAATCTTCACGCTCATTCTCAAACCAATTCTGGCATTCTTACACCAATCTCAAATTCCTGCAAACACGTACCTAGATGATTGGCTTCTAAGAAATCAAAGGCCTGCTTGTCGACAACCTGCATTCCACGACAAGTCTACTCGGCTAGTTAGGAGTTGGAATAACTGTAAAGAAATCAAGCCTACTCTCAGCCCAAGAATTCGTTTTCCCGAGAGTATTGTTCAACCTCTCATCTGGAACAGTGATGCCTTCACCAGATCATCTAGAGGACATGGGGTCTCATTCCAGAAATTTACTAAAAGAAAAGTCGTACATTCTCACAGAGCTCAACTGCCTAATCGGGAATAGGGACTCCGTGGAAAATTTTGTCCCTATGGAAGATGGATAACCAGACCCTTCCACCTTTACCGGATCGACACCTGTGGACAATGCTTTCAATGAGAAGAAACTACTACACCCCCTAGACATCTCCTTCCGCCTTCTAAACTCTCCTGTGGTGGTCAGATGTTGACGCTTTTTTACAGTCTGTCCCCCTTCATGTACCTCAGCCCAAGCTTCTTTTAACAGAAGCCTCTCTGGAAGGTTGGGAGCACACATCAAAGGCCACGAAGCCTTCGGCCTATGGACAGAAGCGGACCAAGATCACATAAACACCCTCGAAATGAAAGTACTCCTCAATGGACTATCACACTTTCAACACTCGTATTAGGGAAATCATTCAAGTTCAACTAGACAACACAACGGCTGTAGCGGATCTGCAGAAGGAAGGAGGAATGAAATCCAGGAAGCTTCACAACATAACATCAAATATCTTCACGCTTTGCATAGAAATGAAGACAACCACCCTTTCCCTTCACGTGCCAGGAAGTCGAAAGTCGTGGACTCCCTCTCCAGACTCCCTCTCCTCCGGAAAGTGGACCCTAAACACATCCATTTGCAAATTACTGTTCAACATATGGGGAACTCCAAAGGTCGACCTATTTGCCACGAGGCATAATGCCAGACTTTGACATTTCATGAGCGAAGATGTGTGGGTGGTGGACGCTCTAGAAATCTCTTGGAAGAACCTCTATGGCTACCTCTTCCCACCTTTCAAGTTCCTGACTCAGGTTCTCCTGAAAATAGAATCAAACCAGGTGCTCTTCCTACTAGTTCCTCCGAACCGGCCATCGGTTTCATGGTTCCCCAGCTCCTGAATTTCCTAATCCATGACTCAAGAAGTCTGCCAGAAACTCCGGACGTTATACTCCAGCAAAAAGGACATCAGCTCCACCCAAATGCCAGCACTCTCAACTTACACGGGTGGCTACTATCATCGAATTGATTAAAAAGGCAGGTTCCCTTGAGGAACAAGACATCAGAATTGTAAGCAAAGCGGTCCGGAAGTCAACAGAATTTATGACAGTCACTGAGAGAAATGGTTTTGCTGGTGTAACCTGCGGGAAAATCAGTCCAATCAATTTCCCTCTGCCCGAACTCCTGTTTTCTTCGCTGATCTCTTCAATGAGGGCTCAAAAGGCTCAACAATACTTGCATACCGTTCAGCCTTAAACTCCGTCTTCAAAGTGGTCGGCAACTCTCTCCTTTTGAAAGATTTTCGAATATTAACATTATCAAATCGTTCGAAGTTGAACATCCAGTAACCAGATGACTCTTCCTGGACTGGGACCTATCAATTGTACTACAATCCCTCATGAAGGAAACGTACGAGCCCTTTCTGAACTGCAACCTTCACCTACTCACAAGGAAAACCGTATTCCTCATCAAACTCGTAGCAAGCGTAGGCTGCAGTGAAGTACAGGCTCTGTCAGCCGACCTTGCCTACTGCTTCTTTTTCAAAGACTTCAAAGCCACCTACCTACCTTTTACCTAAGAGTTCATTCAGAGCAGAGACTCAGAAACCTCACGAACCCTCAAAACCCATCACCATTCCAGCGCTTTCAACCATCACTGGTAATGAACCTGAACGTCTCCTTTGCTCTGTATGAGCACTATGCTTCTACCTTGAAAGAACTGGCAGCAATGAAATTTACAAAGGCCGAAATCAACTTTACCTACCATTCAAGAGATGTTTTAGA
>JAHWFP010191250.1:9587-25114 GCA_023313725.1 Lithobius niger
GGGGGGGGGGGAATCAAACGTGGGGGAAGAGAGGAGTAACTGCTTTGGTCTTGTACTTTAATGAAACAAATTGTACATACCAGAAAAAACACATCGTATCACATTACTGTGTGATTGAAAACAATCGAGAAATGAAACATCATTAAGTAAACAGAAGATGGCTACTCAAAGTTTTACTGAGTATCATTGCATTTGCGGCTCTGCTGCAATTAACTGCAATACGCATCCGCAAAAGACCTCCTCTCCAGAACATTCTGTGACAAGCAACTCAAAAAGATAAATACGACGGAAAACAAACTAAACGTAAGCGTTTTATCATAGTAGGTGCTCAAAATGACCCCCCTCTGCCTCGATGCAGTTCCGAAGCCGCTGCGCCATGGACCGACGAACCCGTTCAAAGATTCCAGGGGTTGTGCGAATCTGGTTGCATCCATCCACAATCCTTTGGCGAAGTACATCAGCATTGGGAATTGGTGTACTGTACACGAGTGACTTTAAGTGTCCCCAAAGATAAAAGTCTAACGGGTTTAAGTCCGGAGATCTAGCAGGCCATGCTATAGGGCCTGCACGTCCAATCCATCTGTCAGGAAAGCTTCCATCAAGGTAATGTCGGGCCAAAAGGCTGAAGTGAGCAGGTGCACCATCGTGCATAAGCCACATTCGTGTCCTGACTGCCAGGGTAACGTCTTCCAGTAGTTGGGGCAAGTCATACTGGAGGAAATGGAGGTAGGTTTCTCCATTTAGGCGTCGAGGTAGGAAAAAAGGCCCTACCAAATGATCACCAACAATTCCAGCCCAAACGTTTAGACTAAATTGTTGTTGATGTCTAGATTGTTGTACCTCGTACGGATTTGCATGGTCCCAAAGATGGTTGTTGTGATAGTTGAATATGCCATCACGTGTGAAGCCAGCCTCATCTGTAAACAGGATAGACGGCAGGAAATGAGCGTCTGCTCCACATTCATGATTTAGTCGCACACAGAACGCTCGTCGTGGTGGAAGGTCGGCCTCGCCAAGACCTTGGACACGTTGCAAATGGTAGGGGCAGGGCCGGGCCAAGGCCAGCGAATCTGGAGGGGCAATGCATAATTTGACGCCCCTTGTCAGGTTTGCGCCCCCCCCCCCCCACCAATAACTTATACTCTTAAAAAAAATTATGACTTATTTGAATAGGTGCCAGACAATTCGAACCAGAACCAGAAAATTCAGTCTCAGCAAAAAGTTTGGTCCCAAAGTAAGAAAAAAAAAAAAAAGGAACATCTGCGACAATTTGGTCCCAAGTTATGTCGTCTTAAGCTTAGAAATATTGGTGACATTTGGTGCAATATAGATTTAAGAGCACACCCAAAGTTTCACTCTTCAAGTCCGGCAGTGAGTTTCCGGCAGTTTTGACAGGCATGGTTTTAGGATGTTTATCGTTCCCGCGCGAAGTCCAGCACCCCCGTTCCCCTCCCCCGGGTTCTAGTTGCACTGACGTGGCAGATATGCAAGCAATAACGCAATGAAAGTAGATTCTAGAGTACATCATGGAGCTTAACTTAATTTGCATTTGCAGGGAGTTCATTTTTTTCTTGAGAGACCAAATTTTTTTACGAGTTATATTTTAGACACAACTGAATTATCAGTCTGGGAGAGAAATGTTGAAAATATATTTGAATGGCTTCACATCACGACTAAGAAATAGTCGCATTTTCGGCTGCCCCCCCCCCCCCCTCTCCCGACGCAGACCAACTCTAACTGCATTGATGACCTTTGAAAGTAGTGATATAATTCAACCAGGGAAAGGCCGCCATGTTGATCTTATTAGCCACGTTCATCTCACCGAATAATACTTTGGACGTTAAATGGAAACTTGAAGATTTGCTGCAGTGAGTAGCAATAATCTAGTTTTCATTTAACTTTCGAACGATGATTAGTCGGTGCGATTAACTTGGCTAATAGGATTAACCTTGGCGGCCTTTCCCTGGTTGAATCATATCACTACTTTTAAAAGCCGATCCTTTTTAGAAACTTGGCGGCTTCTTTTATACCAGTTTTGGTTTTGGGTGGATTGTACATATGCAGGGGCGTAGCGAAGGGCATTTTGTTGGGGGGGCAGAGAGGCAAAATTTACCGACTTTTCTTTCAAAATTTACTTAAATTTGCCGACTTACCCACTCCAGCTAGGGGGTCTGGGGGAGCGCTGTGAGCTCCCCCAGTGGGGTCCGGGGCGAAGCTCCGGAAGCTGACGGATTTTTAGATATTCAAAGACCTTTCTTCGCTTCAAACAATATGTTTTAGACATTTCTAGGCTCCATAAAAGTGAAAGAAAATATATGAACTGGAGGAAAAAAGCTTTTTTAAAAATAAAAAAACTAATTTCCATGCCCTGACTAAGGGCGAATACAGAAAGTTGGCCTGAGAGGGGGCCGATTTACCAAAAATTCAAAAATATTTTTTTTTCCTACGGCCGCGTAGACTTTTGAACAGGGGTACCACTCCTCCTACCCTCACCCACCCACCCAACACACACATAAACTTACACTATCCCTTATTTTCGGCCCTAGTAAAGTCTCATGAAGGTCATAGGAAAAATGGCAGGTGCTCCAAAGGGTTTTAGCGAGCGTTAACCGCACCCGATCATCTGCCCGACGCGGCCCTGCTTGGCTGTAACAATACTTTGAAGGAAACTACATTCTGTAGAAAATCTTTGACCAGTTCGCGTAGTCGAAAGGTACACACAAATGCAAAGTGGAGTGATATGAAGGAATATTAAACTAACGAGGGACTGATTTTTGCACGGCAGGAAGCACCTTGCAGGTGCCTTTATCAATAAAAGGTAACACACGATCACACGTTCGTTTCATTAAAGAAGTTACCTACTAAATACAGTGCTTTTTCTATGTGTTTCGGCTAGTTCTTTTAGTGAATTACTTTCTTTCTTCTATTTCTGCAAATTTTTTTTAGCTGTTTCTTTCTCTTGTGTGTGTGGGGGGGCGCCGTGGGACCTAACGGTGTCTTTAGAAGACCGCTGGATCCTGCATATTATATGACGTACTGCTAGTTTTTTAAGTATGAAAAGGTAGTGATAGGACCTTGTTTTTTTTCTGTAGTCTAGTACCAATCAGTCTTTTTTGTTCATTCCAACCTTTATATTATTACGACCATTTTCAACTTAACAGCACGCAGAGAAGAAATTTTACTGTTTTCGAATATCACGATATAACTCAAGAATAATTTCCTGTAAGTCGGCATTCCATGAAAGCTGCTTCTTTTAGCAGCAATGCAGAGCTATGAATATAAATTCGGTATTTTAACCAAGCCTATCGTTGAGATAGTTCTCCGTATGCGACGCGAGCAAATTGTAGAAACCTTATTTTGCAGTATTCAACAAACAATCTTAAAACGTTCAAATATTTTTTTAGCTAGAGTCGGCAAATGTTTTATGGATTTTTTGGTGGTCAAAAGTTTTTTTTATTCTAGGGTAGCTGTTAGTGTTAGCCTCGTATTTTTTTTATATCCAATACCTAATTGCTCGGTTGGCTGTTAAACTAACTGATTCGGTTATGATTAGGACAAATTATAACTTGTATCCAACGGTTTAAGGTTGAAAAAATTCGGTTTGTCTGACTTGGACCGTTCTGCCGCCATGGCAATGCTTTTCATGCTTGTTACGGTAATCGTTGTCAAAACTACATGCAGTGCACTCCAACTTAATACGCATTCTTGGTTTTCTACCCGTACCAAGATTGCCCGTACTCATTTTGACGGTCGTGTAAATGAGACCGAAGTGATTTACTGACTGTTGGCCGGTTGCCCACCGTGGCCTCCCCACCAGGTTGATGGGGGGGGGGAGGATTTTCCAGAATTATTTCCTCTTTCAGCCGGAGAATATATTTTATTAAAAATCAACGAATTCCCGATTTCTCACTCTGCCTTAATATGCAGTCAAGGTCAACTTAAGGAAATACGAATGGAGAGTTGATAGAATTAAGCTAGATCAAACTATGCTTTCTCAGATAAGGTCACCCCACCTTCAGCTGTCAGTTCGTCGGATAGTCGGTTAATATGCTAAATAATAGTCGGATTGTCGGAATATTTAGTTCCATTTTTTAAATTGTACACAAAAATATGTAGAGAAAATTTGCAAGAAAGGTTAACTTTGGCGGTGTAATTTCTCTTACCCAGACGTGATTCAATTTTGCCGACTTTTGCCGACTTGGCAAAAGTTGGGGGGGCAGCTTGCCCCCCCTTGCCCCCCTCTCGCTACGGCCCTGTACATATGTCTCAGAACGTAAACTACAACCAAATTTGTATTCTCTATGAACTATAGTTTATTTGATTTTTTTTCTTTTATCAGTTATTTGCAATTGTAATTCATGACAAACATTGCAGATATGAAGCCTTTTTAGTTAGGTCTGTTGTGATTGAAGCAATATCTTCGATATTTGTGCCAAAACAGTCAAACCCGAAAAAATAACAAGTTGTCCCAATTTGATGAGCACACAGCAATTTTCTAAAAATAACCATTGATGCCGCAGGAGCGGTAATATGAGAACCAACTGGTCAAATCACTAAATATCCGAAAAGCGGCGTCCTAACTACGCAAACATTTTAAGAGAAAGCCAGGGAGAAAATAATTAAATCATTAAGCTGATATTTGGTAACCGTATAATAATTTTAAGGTCATAAAACCCCTAAGTAAAATTACGTATGCAATCCTAGGGCGACGCACACAGTCCAGGAAAAATACATAAAACTATTACTATTACTATTACTATTTTTTTTTTTACAAATTTTCCTTAGATGCTCTTCCATTTTATTATCGTTTTCTGCACGTAATTTTTTCTTGGTCCGTTCCTGCGCCCTCGAGTTCTTTTGCTTATCAGTGGAAAATGCTGCCAGTTACCTACCGTCTACCGCAACTTGCTCACGTTTTTACTAATCGCTTCCTCCTTACTGAGGGTTCTTCCTCACGTGGCAGGCATGAGTTGGCTTGGTACTGAAGTGGGATGGGGATTTACAGTGTAAGGCAATTGGGAATAAAATACCTGACCTTGACAACGGTTACGGCTAGTTGATGAATTCTAACATTTTTTGGTGTTTATTACCTTTTTTATAATCGCTAATCAGTTAAAGTAGGCTAATTAAAATAAAAAAAGAATTTTTTTCTAAATTTGAACACCCGAATTTGGCGCCCCTGTTAGTCATTTTTGGGGGGGCAGCCGCCCCCCCTGCCCCCCCGTACGGCACGGCCCTGGGTAGGGGTATAGCAGGTTATGATGTAAAATGTCCCAAATCGTCGAATTACTGACACCCTCTCTGCGTGCAATGCGTCGTGTGCTATCCGATGGATTTTCTGCTATGTGCTGGAGAACTCTGTCTTCCAAGCCAACAGTTCGCACAGTTCTGGGTCTTCCAGCATCCGATGTCCGTCTCCCAAATGAGCCTGTTTCCCGTAAGCGCTGGTGGATACGACTGAACGTTCTAGCACATGGCAAATTCCTGTCTGGATACCTTTGAGCGTAGAGACGTCGTGCTTCCAATGCATTTCCATCTGCAAGACCATACATGTAGTGCATGTCTGCCAATTCGATGTCTGGATACTCCATACTTAGGGAAGAGAACTACCGAACAGTAAACGTGAACAAAGGATCACAATGTCACCTTTAGATTTAAGTCATCAAGTGATTTAACAAACCCCTGTATTAACAAGAAGTCGTCTATCAACCCCGAAATGTGGACTCTCCAAATGGTGTTCAAGGTCACCTTGTACAGATATGCGAATGTTTAATTTGAATTTGTGATTACAGTACTTTTTCGCATCACAAACGATGTTGTTTTTGTCAATAAATGTTATTACATTCTGGAAGGGAGATCGTAACAGGGGGATAGCAACTAATGAATGGCAGAGCTTGACCGCTGTAATGTAATTTTTAAGACTTCTAAGTTATTGTTTTTTAGAAGTTGGGTTTTCAAGGATTTTTGTCTTTAACACTTAAAACTACAAAGAATCTGAGGTGGAGATTTACCTCCAAATCAAAACCAAGTTTATGCGATGATTTTTGTGGAAGCTGGAGCGTTAGACAAAGGCAACAAACAAACAAACAAATAAGCAACCAAATTCAAATGTGTGGGTTGAGTACAGTAATGTTGTTCTCGCCGCTTCGGCCAATGAAACAAGTGATCATCCGAATTCTAAGGATTTCCCCACTTTTACGTTTTAAGCTTCTTTGCTTGAAGAGTAGAAAACAAACACATTAAATCCCTCACTTTTAATGGCGAGGATACCCGATTGATAATGTTTGGTGCTCTCCACAGAGATGTACGTACAGTCAGTGGCGTAACGTACAGGTAGGCTAGGTAAGCATTGCTTACAGGCCCGTGCAAATCGGGGGCCCACCAGGCGCCGAAATATGGACATGGACAACGTCATTGAGATTTTTGCATTGAAAAAAACTTGCCGAAAGTATCGCCGTGAGAGCCTCAAGTAGTGAACTAACTACGGTTTGCAAATTTCATATTCAAAGTAGCCTACAATATGTTATCAGCAAGTCCAAGTTCCCATTTAACAAGTGTAATAATGTAGCTACTAAGCAAAGCTTACAATAATTCGACATTTAAGTAGGCTAAAAAATGCCACACACACATGTTTTCTTAAATTGTTTTCAAACATTATTGTCTTGTTTGCATTACGAAGTAATTTGTTTGGAGTGAAAAGTTGTCGGTTGTTCGGGTAACGGAAACCAAACAATCTACAGTATGCGTATAATTTGGACCAAGACAGTCGGAAAGATGAAATATTTGGGGGGGAGGGGTGGTGGCAATAAATGGGGAGGGCCCGACCAAAAATTTTGCCTATGGGCCCAGAGACACTTTGTTACGCCACTGCGTACAGTAGTTTTTTTTTTGGAGGGAGGGGCACAAACTTGGAAAACGATGTAACCTACTTGGTCTTTACACGTAATGAAAGAAAGTACAGTACTACTTTCGATTGTTTTCAATCACACGATGTGTTTTTTCTACAATTTGTTTCATTAAAGTACAAGACCAAAGCAGTTACTCCTCTCTCCCCCCACGTTTGACCCCCCCCCCCCCCCCATAAGAAAATTACCTCTCCCTCTGATAAGTTGTGCGACCCAATACTGTATTATGAAGTACTGAAATACCAGGTATGATATGGCACATATCCTGAGTTTGGAATGGAAACGGTGAATCATTACGAGGTATTTAAGAACTGTTTACCCCAAACCTGGGGGGGGGGGGGGCTGTAACTAAAGACTGGTGCATTTCCGGACCCATGTTTATAGGACTTTTTCTTCTTATCTTTGATCACACAGCGGGCCCTCAAAATATTTGACACCAATTTCCGAACACCCTGTATAGTATATAGTTTATAATTGTATATGCAACAAATAACAAAAATCGCATAAGGTTTGCGGCATTCGTTAGCTTCAATTCCTATGGGCATATATTGACGTAAACCCGATCCTTACGCCGCTGTGTACAATTTAAAACCGTGATGAGAGAAAAACGAGAGAGTAGGGCTGTGTACAATTAAACCAATAATTTCTCGTAAAACTATTAGTTTTTGGAAATTTTCGCCAGATATGCTTTTTGTCGGAAATATTATGCTCTACAACTTTGGTTCAATGCATTATCGCCGTAAAGTTAACGGGAGACGAGATAATGACGAAAACCGTAAACCGGAAGTGAATTTTGTCCATTTTTCAAAGATGGCGGCGAAAGCGCAACTCGGAATGTTGGGGAGTTTTAGTATGTTGGTTAGTAACTAGTATGACGTATAGGGATTATGTAGCAATTTTCAGCTTAATCGGAATTTGTTCCCGCAAACGCCTAAAAATATGCTAATTGGACTGGACTATAAGGGGAAAATCGGCATTAGGATTGTTTGTGCAAACATTGTTCCACGCACAGTCACGTTGTCAAGCTTTCCGAGCCAAAAAACGTCAGCACCATTCGTTCCTTGTTGTGCGAGCTCAGTACTCCAGGCCTGAGATGAAGGCATCCAGCTTGTTGCATTGTTACAAGCATTGTTGGATAGACCGATCGCCTAAACTGGGTGATAATTTGTGGAGATGACCATGCTTCTTCCATAACCAGCACTTGCAGGATTTTAAAAATTGTATTAGGGATCACTCACAAATTATGTTCACTTTTTTTTCTAGCAATCTGGACACCGTCTTCCCCCCCCCCCCCCAACCCCAGTCCGTTCCTGTAAAACTTGGCATGAAACCCCTACCTGAAAATACGTAAGTTTCTTACCCGTTCCCCCTCCACCAACTGTTTACTTTTTTTTTTTTTGGGGGGGGGGGGGGGAATTCGATTTTATAAGCTTTACCACCTAGGTGTGCCATGACCACTGATTTAAAAAAATTTCAAGTTGTAAACAGACGTCAAAAAAATATTCTAGCTTAAGAATTTAGAGAAATATTTGGAAAAAATTTAGCAAACATTAGTAACACTTTGGCATATTCTCCCCTTCCCCACCACAACATATGGTTAACACATTTGCTTAACCCTCCCCTCCCCTCTCATTATTTGTGAACGTTCCTTTAGTAGAACAACGAAACGGTTAATATGGAGGCTAAGTGCGTTGGGAAAATATAGTTAAAACAGTCGGTCTACGAGTGGCGAAATGGAGTTGTGACAGAACGAGAGGTAGTTGTCATACACGTTTTTGTCAGGTCTCTTTATGCCACTTACAGTAGTATTACGGATTCCATGTACATCCATTATTGGAAAAGGATAAAAATTTCACCATCACTTCAGACACATGTAACTCAAAATGTATGCAAAGTTTGATAGCGATCTCATAAGCAGTATGAAAGAGCACGGGCAACACACACGCTTTCTTAGTCCAGTAATGAACTTTAGATGTTGGGCGATCGGTTTAAACTTGTTTTAAAAAGTTGTGTTCAGCCTATAGTCGTAGGCATGTATTTTCCCCCATCTCGCACCTTTGACCTATTCTTCTACCATTGACACTCTCCTTAACCCCTTCCTTCCCTTCTACCTTTTGCCATTGACCGTCATTAATCCCCTTCCCTCCTTTCTACCTTACGCCATTGACCCTGTCCGTAAACCCTCCCTTCTCTTCAATCTTATGCCATTTATTCTGTCTGTAAACCCTCCCTTCCCTTCAACCTTACGCCATTTATCATGTCTGTAAACCCTCCCTTACCTTCTACCGTATGTCATTTACCCTGTCCTTAACCCCTTCATTCCATTCTACTTTACAACACTGACCCTGTCCTTTTACAATCCCTTCTGTTCTACCTTGTGTCATTGACTGTCCTGACCCATACCCTACCCTTCTACCTTACACCACTGACCCTTCCGTTCTACCTTAAGCTATTGACCTGTGCTTAACTCCTTTCCTCCCTCCTACCTTAAGCCATTGACCCTGTCCTTAACTCCTTCCTTCCCTTCTACCTTACACCACTGACCCTGTCGTTCTACCTTCCCTTCTACCTTACATAACCTCTACCTTCCCTTCTATACCTTACACCATTGACCCTGTTCTTAGCCCCTTCCTTCCCTACCATACGTCTTTCATCTGTCCTTACCTTAGCAGAAAGTAATAAGATGATTTAAAAAGATAAAAGCCTACTAAAATTGCACATATAAATACACTGGACGCACAACGTTTCGGGATTTAATGCACCCCGTTGTCAAGTGCTCTAAAAAGTGAGGGAAAATCACATAGCCTATAACAGCCAGGCACACTATAATTAAAAGTTTAAAAAGTAAAATTTAAAACATAGAGGCGAAAGTTTAGCTGCCTGGCCAGAACAGGCAGCAAAAACAGGACCACGACCTCGCACCTGCAAATGCAGGTTCGAAGTGAGGCTGAAAGTGAAAGGCCCTACCATTTATACCACCGGACAGGCGAAATGCACTGTGGGAAAGTGAAAGTTAAAATGTGGGCATATTAATGCTTATTGCTTATGAGAGGATCGAGGGAAGGGGAGGCGGAATTTCGTCTGTCCATAACTCCTTCCTTCCCTTCTACCTTATGCCATTGGTCCTATCCTTAACCCTTTTAACACATTCAGCTTCAAAGTTGATAGGTTTTCATGTCTCATCCTATGTACCACGCTGGGCAACGTGATTTGATCTTGCATCTTGTTTATTGCGAGACAAGTATTAGCACTGCACCCTGGCCCTGTGCTTGGTTCTCTGTTCTCTCACTTCAAAGTTTTCTTGTGTCCTTGAGGAAGAGTATGTCCCAGATATGTAATGGTTATGGATCACTATTTTATCGGTTTTTGTTTCTGTTGACTTTCTCCTGATTTTCTATTGATTTTCTTACCTAGAATACATAATATAGCCGTGATGACAACTACAAATCCAAGTATGGCAAGAATTACAAATGTGGGACTGTAGCAACAGCTTGGGCATTCACAGTGTTTCTTGGCTTTTTGAAATCTTTGAGGTCGACCCATTAACTGCTCAGACGAATCAAAAACTGCTCGATCTAAAACAATAAAGTTAAGTGAAAACGTAATTCTAGCTCACGAGGTGGAGCAAACCCCTATAAATTATTGCTGGTAGGTATGGTGCAAAGTGAGCATTCGGTGAGCTTATATTCCTACGTAAAACACTTCTTTCGTGACACTGGCTTTCACTTGCTAATCGATGGATCCAGCGAGTATGTTCTACAAAAACTGAAGCAAAAGCTTGTTTGGTGAGTTTATGAAAAATGCTCAGCTTTTAGGATCATTTATTTACTTGTGAAAAACGGGAAAAATGTATTAACACCAACTTGTTAAGAAAACGTTACTGGACTTGATTACCATGGTAAGCCTGCAGCACTTAACATCCCAGGATCACCTTACAATTCCCCAAAAGTATCAATCTTGACCTCAGAAACACTTCAGAACAAAACATTAGTTTGTTTGCTATAAAATATTTTGAGGTGGACTGAATTTCCGTGTTACGTGGTGTTCTAAGATAATTGAAGGCTGCTTAAAGTTAACTGCTCAAACTTCCGTTAGTTTAGGATTTTCAGTGTTTACGATAAACAACTGGAGCACCGATCCAGCATTAACAAGAAAGCACTAACACTGCATCAGTAATTCGACGAGTCATATGGTAGAGTAATACAAATGTGCAATTGACGTATGCAGTACGAAAGGCAGACTTACCAAAAAGGACACTACTAAAAAGTCTAAATGCGTGGTGTACTGAACAGTATCTATATTCCACATTTTATTTACAAAAAAAATCGTCTCCTAACTTTTGCTATTGTAATACGGCAAATAAGCCAAAAACTAGTGTGCGATGATGTAATCACAGACTGTTGATCGTTTCCCTTGGCCTAGCTTCCTGGATGTAAAAGGCTTAACGTTAGAAATTCGACGCGTCGTCCAGTTAGCTGCCAATTCTGTCACCAGTCGCGATGCGAACACCCCAAAAATGAACTGCTCTAGCATGCAGACTGAACTGTGAAAGGTACTCGTGATACCCGATACGCGGATTTTAAGCTTAAAACATTGCATGGCACCAAATTATTAAAGTTTAACACAAATGGCTTCATGCTACGTACTTCTTTGTCCACTCTACAACAAAATAAAGTCTCCGGAGGTTTAATTTCATGAATTTCAAACAGAAGACACAAGGTACGTGTGTATTGTACTGTATAATTACGCTACGGTGTTTTCTATTCTCATTAAAAAAGTGTGAAACTATCCTTTGACGTAGCAGCAAATCGTTCGAAGACTTCAAGAATAGTCACCATTACCGTAAAATAATGTTCGTTTAGTGCTGCAACACCGGTAAATCTAATAATGAAAGGATTACCACGTTTTTGTGCGTCCCGCTAACACTAATCAATGCTATGATTGGGGTAGCTCGTTCTTCGTGGTTTCACCGCAGCGCACCACTTGGACGACGCTTCTCGCATGCTACGTGAAACCGAGCGTTAAGTCTTTTACATCCAGGAAGCTATGACCTTGGACCTAAAAAAAAAAACAACTGAAAACTATGGTTGCTTTAGGGCGGCCGCACACCAAATTAGACAAATGTATTGCAACGAAACGTTGCGAGACAAAACGTCACATCTGATGGAGGGACCCCACCCGACGTAAATAGAAGGAGCGTGGCCGCATACCAAATTAGACGTTTAGACGCACAACAAAACATTTTGTTGTAACCTGTCTCAGCGTGCTGCAGACGTCTCCACGACCATAATAGCAATGAGTTGAGCGCCTCACACCGGACGAGACACTGTCGCCAGACGTATTTAGGCATATTTAGGTGTCTCACGACAACAAATTGAAGCTCCTTCGGGTGGCCGCACACCAAATTAGACAAATGTATTGCGACGAAAAGTTGCGAGACAAACGTCGCATCTGGTGGAGAGACCCCACCAGACGTAACCAGAAGGAGCCTCGTTTTGTTGTCGTAAGATGCCTAAATACGTCTCACGACAGTGTCTCATCCGGTGTGTGGCGTTCAACTCATTGCTGTGGCTTTGGAGACATCAGCAGCACGTTGAGGCACGTTACGACAAAATGTTTAATCGTGCGACTAAACGTCTAATTTGGTGTGAGGTCACCCTTCTAGTTACGACTTTTGGGGTCTCTCCACCAGATGCAATGTTTTGTCTCGCAACGTTTCGTCGTGATATATTTGTCTAATTTGGTGAACGGTCACCCTAACAGTTTCTCGTCCCGTTAGCTCTTTTTTATCAGGGTTTTACATTGCTTAAATCTACGAACACCATAATTTTGCAGTAAATTCAGCAGTAAATTTCAAGGGAGAAATGGTGAGGAGAAATCGTACTGCAACTGAGCGTACGTAAGGATGAGTACTTAAACTTATTTACAATTTTTAGGTGTATTGACAAAAGATAAAATTACCAACGAAAGTTGGGGCAAACTCTATATCGAATGAAACGCCGCAATTTCATGTGGCTATATTTTGTTTAAGCTTTACTGATTTTTTTTTTTTTTACGTGTATAAAGATTATTTATAATGAGCAATTTTAAAGCAAGACAAATAAATAACGAAAGACTAGAAAAAACTTTCTGCGAGCGAGTGTCTTCTTGGTTAATGAGCCTTCAGACGGCGGGAGGATAGATTTGTGTGAGTGACGTCTGTAAGTGGAAAAAAGAGCCAGTTACCTGCCTTCAGTAAACGTACGGCAGCATAGAGGATGAATCTGGACTGCTCATACAAAATTAATCATTTCGCCATTGTTTGGATATTAGGCCTACGTACGCAAAACTAATAAGTTCGTTTACAGAATTACTAAACATGTAAAATATGTAAGCACTGATAAATGAACAATTCATTCAACTGTATTTCAAGGAATACAAACATCAAATTTCATTTAAATCGGTTCATGTTTTTGACCGGCTGTAACCGCGGAAGGGATCAACAGACAAAACAGGGAGACAGTAGGACTAGCGTAGTCAGCGGCTTATCTACAATGAGGCAGAAGAGGCAACTACTTGGGGGGGGGGGGGCTCACTAGCACAATTTAAAATTGTGTTTGTAACACCAAAAATAACCACCACAGGACTGCGAAACTCGGTCACAAGCCAACTTTACAGGTGCCCCACATACTGTTACCATAAATTCATACAAGGCAACACGTTAGTGTTACTTTGTAATGCTATTACAAAGTAATTATTAATAGTATTACTTTGTATTACATCGAATTACTGAGCTGTAATTTATATTGTGAATGCCTATTATCAAAATTCTATGTAAACGCCTCCAAAATCGAGTTTTACTCGTGTTTGGGCAATGTATCGCCGAAATTGTTGCTCGAAGAATTTTTTTCCCCCAGCCTCAGATCCGTGGTCTGAGGCACGGACACCTTCAGTTTGGACTGACACATGCTAACCTGATTCTGTCATTTGTTTCTTTCCCAAGGTTCTCAGGAAAATCCAACAATCGCCAGGGAACTATCTCCTGATTACTCCGATGTAGGAAGCTGCCCCATGGTTTGTGGACCTCATGACGTTCAAGAAAGAAGATCCAATGCCCTTCCCGAACTGACCAGATCTCTTAACCCAACACGATGGACGGACTCTTGCCTAACCCTTAAGAGCTTCGGCTCCGAATTTAGTGGGTGGAAACTCTGAAGGGTATATTCTCTGAAAAGGGACTCTGGTCTTTGGTGTGCAAAATACTTGATAAAGGACTTTTGTCCATCCTCTATCAAAATCTACGTATCCACGTGGAAGATTTTGTTCAATTAGTTTTAAAGAGAACAAATGTTTCTAAGGCTCCGCCACATCCTGTAAAACGCCCCGCATTTTCGCTTTTTTTTTCCAATTTTCGAAAAAAAAAATCATGCATTTAAAGTTTTAGACTGACGATTTTGGACTAAGAGCTGCGAGTCATGAGCTCCCATTCACCATCGTAGAAGGCACAAGTGTAAAGATTATAGAACTGGAAGTTCTTTTAGGAGATACGACTTTGTAATGACCATAAAGAACGCTTTTCTTCTTTTTCTTCTAAAAAAAAAAAATACCTTCATCCCGCATCACCATTTACAGTAAATAAAAAAATAAAAATAAAATCCGCATGCCTCATCACACAACCCTTGAAACCCGTCTCTTCCATGCATCACCGACTTCTTCGAATCCTTTTTTACAGCAAAGAGACTTTCACCAATCGCCGTATTATGGGCTACAAATCAGCAATCAATTCTATACTGACCGCAGCAGGACCAAACAATTGGTTTCCCACGATCATTCTCACCGGACTATTTCGGGCTTTTCAGATTCAGTATCAGCATCAGCTCCTCCCTGCGTGGAACCTTCCGTTGGTTTTAGCTAGTCTGGGAGACCCTCCTTACGAACGACTACCTGAAACATCTCTGCAGCTTCTCCCAAAAAACTACATCCTTTCTATCCCTTGCCACCTGCTCCAGAAGGAGTGAACTGTTAAAGACTTCTCAAAAGATCCAAGCAGTGTCTTTCATTTGCACTGTACTGGACTATAGTGATTCTTCTTTACGACCCACTTTTCCGTGCCAAGAGTCATTGCCCGGGAAAAGCCTCCAAATCTATTACGGTCCCCCTGGCTAGGGAGGATCATTATCCAAATCTATTACGGTTCAATCTGGCTAGGGAGGATCATTATCAACTCTATTGCCCGGTGTGAGCCTGAAAAACTAATGAAGGTGTTTGACGTGTATCCATCCTGAAAGCCATAACAAAAAAAAACCTGCTATCAGCTACAGGCTAACCAGAATTCTTGGAAAGGAAGGCCCTCAATTGCTTCTATTTAACCCAAACTCTTGAGAAACTCGATGATTCAGTTCAGTCATTTCTTCCTGGCTTTGCCCAGCAATCTGAAGGGCATATAACTGTTCAGCCCCCTGATATCCCTTACGAGATTAGGGGCATGGATTGCATGGACTTTCTTCATGGGCCTTAACGAAATTCTTATTGACGAGTCCTAGAGCCATCAGCCTACTTTCACCAGTTATTACTTCAGGGATTCGCACATCAATCCAATGTCGCCAGCAGTCAACACTACCTACTTCTTACGTGTACACCTTG
>JAHWFP010191251.1:7452-31184 GCA_023313725.1 Lithobius niger
CCCCCCCCCCCCCCCCCCCCCCCCCCAAGCTGCAGGAAAAAAATTACTAAGTCGTTGGTGAAACTCCGTTCTGTCTGGTGAAATTTGAGCCAAGGCAACTGACCTAACTTAACCTAACCTATAATTACAACAGAAACATGAAAAAAACAACAAAAGCGAAAAAAAAAATTTCAACAAAAATGACAGAAATAACAAATGTCATACCACAATATTCGAGGCAAGACACCCAACTTAAATAACACCAAAAACACGAATAATAAAAACTAACTGTTACTTAAGCTAATTTCCCCCTCCACCTTCCCCGCACGGTTTTTTTTTTTTTTACTTTACTATCGGCTTTTCTCCATAATTTTCTTCTGTGGCTGTAGCTTTTATTTACCGTTGCCTTTCCCGGCCCCTTCCAGCATTGTTTTTATTTTCGTGCATGATAACAACACGTGCAACTTTTAACTCCCAACTTCCCCAAGTAAATGAAGGGATAATCCCATAACAAAGTAGCTGGACGGATTTACTTCGGGAGGCAGGGTGGGGAAGGAGGAAAAACGTAATCAGTTTGTCCCGCTTCGACAGCCACACGGCGTTTTGCCTGAAAAAGTTGGCTTTAGTACGGCTATAATAACGATTTTAAAAGTGTTTTATACGTATTTGCTGCTTTGCCTGTGGCACATATGTGAAGGGCTTGCTGTCATAACTTTTTTGTTTCTTGATAATCTTTCAAATACGAGAAATTAGCACCTTAATTCTGGCTTTCTACCATAGCCATCCATTAAGCACACGCTGTGCTGCCACTCGTTGTGGGTTCTGCGCATGCTTGAAACCCTCTTTCCGGAGTTGGTCGAACTCCCTTATAACCACATTTTTATTTCTAGAAACCGATAAAATTTTCGTCTTGTTAGCATTCAGATTCATTTTCTACTACGCACCAGTTTGAAAATATGCTCTAAATCATTTTCCAAATTTATCTATCCATAGCCCCGGAAATAATTCTGTACAATATGGAATCATCCATGAAGAGTGCTTTGTAACATTCAATGACTTCGGTTAAGTTGTTTATGTAAACTAAAAACAGAAAAAGGCCACTAACAGATCGCTGAGGCACACCAGACGAGACAGGAGCTTCCATCGACCTTGCACCGTTTACAACCACAAACTGTTTCCTGTCCTGAAGAAATGCACGATACCAGTCGACAATTTGTGCAGATGCGCCGTAGCTTTTAAGTTTCAGAAGCAACAGGTCATGAGGCACCGAGTCGAGCGCTTTGGTAACACGGTCAACAGTAGTTCCTTCGTCAAGTCCAGTAGCTATGCATTGTATCATATCTAGAATAGTTCACATGATGATCCTTTTCGGAAGCCAAACTGTCCCTGATAGAGAAGGTGGTTCAGTTCGAAATGTGCCACAAGATTGCTAACAAATACATGCTCCATCATTTCTTGCAGCAATTAGACGTCAGTGATACTGGCCGATAGTTGCTTACAACATTCCTCTTTTCACTTTTGTGCATACGGCACAACTGCAGCAATCTTCCAGTTTTCTGCCGCCACTCCCTCATTCAAACTTTGCTTAAAAATATACTTATCCTGTCTAAGTCCGCCTGAAAAGCAAGGTTATCTATCTCCTTCTTTATGACTCGATTGAAGTGCTATTTATAAATAGAGTGTTGGCTGGTACCTCGCAGCAAGCCACAGATGTGGTTTTTAAGGCTTTGGTAAGAACCGAGCTTGAATATTATAGTTTTGTGTGGGATCCTGCTACTGAGTGCCAAATCATTGAGATTGAGAAAGTTCAGCGTCGAGGTGCTAAAATGGTCATGGCAATTATCACAGAGAAGCCAGTGTAACTGGCATGATAAACTCACTGAACTGGCAGCCTTTGAGCGTAAGAAGACGTGATCTTAGGCTAGGTCTATTTTACAGGATATATCATGACCATGCCATTCTCGACCGTGCAAGTACTTGCTGTCACCTGACTATTTGGGGAGAAGTGATCACATGAAGAAGGTTAAACGCTTCCAATGTATGCAAAGTGTACTGACCGTGTTGTTTTTTCCAAGAACAATTCAGGAATGGTATAGATCGGCAAATGATGCTGTTGGTGCATACAGTTACGAAGTTTTTTTGTAAATATTTGTTGTCTTGACATTCGCCTGCTTGTTGCAGCCATTCTAATGTATAAATTTTTGCTTTTTTTAACCTTTTTTTTTTATCTACATAGAGGTTGTTTAAAGGGATATACCTCCCAGCGGCATTTTTCTCGCTACTCCACATCAAGTACCGCCCCAAAGGTCTATTTACTTACCGTTAGTCAGTTTTAAAATGTGGCCTCTACGAGATTATCTGTTGAATATTGGGAACTTTATTTATGTTCTTCCAGAACGAATATGATCCTTTGCGTGCCTACATTAACCTTGAATTTTTTTCTATGTGTGCACAGTACTAATTTTAATCGTTTGCTAGTAATTATTATGAGATCAAAAATCTAAAAGACTAATGCAGTAAAAATTAAAATCAATTATTCCAATAGATCAAATTATAAGACAGTAATCTAGAAAATTACAAATTATAATTTTAAAATACAAGAATCATTACGGTTTTTGACGACACAATTAATGCGTTCACGCTGGCGTGTCTATTTGGTGCAATGCCAGTTGCATTGCAGTAGCTGCATTCTTCGCTGCTAGGAGCGAAGCTACTGTCTCAGTAAAATGCGTGGATTTTATTAGAACACTGGATAAAAGAAATACAAAAAACAAAGATATAACAATAAAGGTGACAAATGGGGAATCAACATATCTTTAAAAAAAAAACAGCAAAAGAATTTTGGTCAGTTCTGTCAAGCATAACCCCTAGCTCATGCAGTCAATCGTAAATGTAAAGCAGCATCTACACACAAAAGTTCACCCCCCCCAAAAAAAAAAAAGTAAGCACTCAAAGACGACTGACGTATTCGTCCAGGCTGGATTCAGCGGGGATGGTGCTCAAAATGGAAGCAGCATTGCCGCGTTGAATGGCAACACCAATCCGCTGGAGGAGGAAGGACGTTGCCCGTTTCTCCCCGGAGATGAGGGTAATCTTCCAGCCGATGGCGTGCAGCAGGGAGAGACCCTCTCTGCCGATGGAGCCCAGAGTCTCCGCTACGACCGGACAGAACATATACCTGTTGTCCAGGTACGCATATTTAGCCCTTTTCTGAGCTTCGGCGGCTTGGGCAGCCTTCAGGGGTCCAGTGGACGTGGAGTTCACCGTAGGATGGGGGAGGGGGGCAATTGTCAGTGCAAGTGAAGTCTCAAACTAATTGCCGGCCACCGGACCAGGGGATGAGGGTGATCCCGTCGGGGCGCTTCTCGTTGTCACGGTCCAGACCGACTGGCTCGAGTTGGGAAGGGGTACCGGCAGACACGAGGGATCTCTTCAGAAGGTCGTTAACCGCAGAGTGACGTGACCACCGACCAACACTTCTTGCAGCTGAGACCGTGGATGCCCAACGAGTCAACCAGGGCTCCACAAGGACAAACGAGTGGCTCACAAATACGACAGCCGAGGGCGATGGCAATACGGAAAGACCCGTCGTCAAGGTGGGTGCTGAGCTGCGGGGAAGGAAAAGCATTAACCCAGGCACTGGCTTCCTTGGAAGCCACACTAAAGAGGCGGGCCTTATCCGAAAGGGTAGCTGCCTGGACCTGGAGGGACAGAACTGCCTTCTCGATGAAAGGTTTCTCCCAGTCGTGCTGATCCACGAGCATCCCCAAACAAAGGTGACAGCCCACTAGCCTGCGTCCAGCGGTGAAGGCCGTCAGCCAACAAAACGTCAGGTACAACTGTCTCAGTTGACTAGCTCTGGTAAATGCGCGGATGCGATTGACACGTGGCTGTTATAAGGCAGGTGGAAGGTTATAAGGCAGGCCGGATGTTGCTTTCATACCCTTCGGCGCTACAACTAATTTAAATAAATAAACAAACGATACGAGTGTCATCAGCGAACAGTTTGCCTGGGGCAGATTGCCATGTTAGCTACGGCCCCTTTAATTTTTAATTTTATTTATATATATGTATTTTTAACGTTACTGCTACAACGGCTTTAAAGCAAAAACAGCAATTTTGTAATCATATCCAACGTTAGTGTAGTGAGTGGAAGGTTAGTGAATGCAACACACGAATTAATCCTCATCTCCATTATGGATCTTACCCCTGCAACTACCAACAATCGTTTTCAATGCAACTGCTGCAACGCTTCTTTTAAATGGAAGCGTACGTTGGAAGACCACGAACGAAAACATACTGGTGAAAAACCGTTTAAATGCGACATATGTGACGCTACATTTTCACGTAAAACGGGATTGATGCAGCACAATTTTGTACATACTATGGACAGACCCTACACATGCGACATTTGTGGTGCTTGTTTTCACCGTAAAGCTGGAGTAAATCAGCATATGCTGATACACACTGGTGAAAAAATACATAAATGTTATATATGCGATAGATCATTCGCTTTAAGAGCTACTTTACGTGATCATATTAGAATCCATACTGGAGAGAAACCATTTAAATGCGAGTTGTGCGGAGATTCCTTCCGTTACCGTATAGCGTTAAAGACCCACATGATGCGTCATACTGGTAGTGAAAAGCCGTTTAAGTGTCACGAATGTGGTGCCTCTTTTACACGTAGCAGTTGTTTAAAGAAGCACTCTAGAATACATTCTGGAGAAGAACCATTTCAGTGCACTGTGTGCCGGGCTACTTTCGCGCAAAAATCGTATTTACGTTCCCACATGGCGACTCACACTGGAATAAGACCATACAAATGTAAATATTGCAGTGCCGCGTTTATCCAGCGTGGCTATTTGAAAACCCATACTCGTACTCATTTTGGTGATAGACCTTTCAAGTGTACTGATTGCAACTTGTCTTTTGTGAAAGAAGAGACTCTAATAGAACACAAGAACATACACACTGGAGCTACGCCACACAAGTGCGATGAGTGCTCCGCATCATTTAAACATCACCTAGGTTTACAAATACATATGCGTACACATGGTAAAAATTCCTGTAAAATAAGGACTTGTTCAACATAATGCCTCGCTAACCCGCCGTCCTGACGCAATGAGCACAGATTTTAATTTGACCATAATTTAAAATGAGTCTAGCGTGACAAGTCTCACATATGTCCAAATATACAAAAACAACAGCTGAACCAGCCCACGAAAGGTTCAGTTTCTCACGACAAGTTAATAACGACAACGTAGTCCGCCAGATTTGAACGGCACAAATGAAACGAGCGCACGCAGCAACGTAAACGCAAGAAAGCACATCAAAAAGAAGGTTGAAGAAGATAGAAGAAATCGAAAAGAACCTCCGTCGACTTTATACGCCTGTCGAAAAGTTGTGAATGCAGTTAGTGTGTATTTCATTTTTAATTTGAGCATTTTAGCAAGCCTACTTTCCACAGCAACAATTGTCCTTTTATCAGCAGTTTTACTGAGAAAAGTAATTCTAATGGTCTTTCTGTGTTCAAGTAAACCGTGCAAAGAAAGGTTCTTGTCTTTAATCCTAACTCTAGAAACATTATTATTTATTTTTAATAAAGTGGACAGCACACTTTTGGATAGCCTCAACATTGTCCATAATCGAGATAGCCTAGGGATTCCAAACTCCAGCAGTGTACTCAACCAATGGTGTAACCCTAAGCTTAGTAACTGGGTAAAGCCACGCAAGATTTTATTAAAGATGTGACTCCGCTTCTATGATCTGTTCGTAACATCGTTGATGTGGGTGTCCCAGTTAAGATTATTGTTAAATATGACTCCAACGATCTTCGCATTCGTAACACTACGCAGTTTACTTAACAGCCTTGTAATTAACCACAATTGGAGGCTTTGTAATAAATCGCCAATTGTAATATGGCATGCGTATACAAACAAGAGGTGAACCCACGCAGAGTAACGTTAGGTAAACTGCAGCAATACGCATGTGCGCTGCTGCCTATATTATAACATATTGGCATCACGTGTATTAGCTACACTTGATGCAACAAGCAACAGAGTGGCCTGAGCCACTTACAAGACGGGTGTTTACCTATATACGTTTCCGTGGTGTCCCAATGGTTAGCAAACCTGGAACACCACAATCTCCCCCGATATCGAACAAGTGCAATAACAATAAATAATTTGATCAATTATTAATTTGCCTACCTATTAATCGTATTTGTAATAAACTCTATAAATTTAACTCGACATATAATTTAAACAACTATAATTCAAATACTTCAATAGGGTTCGAACCACAGTCTCCATTGCACTTGTATGCATTAAACTAATTTTAGGAATTACACTAACAAACACAAACTCCTCCCCTCACATAAAAGAGGCATGCACAGCAAAACAAACAACCAAAAAAACAAAAAAACATTTGGCTGTTCAAAACCCAAAATAACCCCACAAGTTCATAAATCTAATTTAACAGGCGCTTTCTTGGGTCGCTGACTTCGCGCACAGGCACCAAAGATTGTTCATTCGACAGAGCCGAAACCGAAAGTTCCGGCCGCAGAATAGGCAATGTATCAGAGGGGACTCATGATGAACGCTTTTTCTCTACAGACGATGGAATCGGAGACAACAAAGGCGGAAAATCATCACAGTCATACGCGATTGAAAATTCCGACCTATCAGATGTTTTATTTCGAAAACCGGGTTTCTTATTTACTGGGCTGGCTTCTTTTGCAACACCACTGGAAGCAAGTCCCGAAGATTGTAATCCGGAAGTAAAATTCGCCGACAGAGACAATTTCTCACTATTCTGGATTCGAGGCGAATAAGCTAGTTTTTCGTGCCACGCCCCAATTGGCTGCATGGAAGGCGTGCCACTAATTGGTCGAAGCATCTCAGATGAGTGTGTGGCTCTAGCGCTGGTTGGTTCAACGGGGTTACCAGAACGCCTACTTCCCCCAGAAAGACAATGGCGCAGCTGCTCTGCGCATTTCCTTCAAATTAACGGTCAATCTGCTAATGAGATTTGATACAAATTACCGCATTCTTGAGAAACAGTTTTCGCCACAACCCAATCGTGTTTAGCTGCAGGTCGTGAGTCTGTAGCATAAACTTTCTCGCCAACTTCAAAGGTCACTTCACTACGATGACGAGTATACTTTAATTGCCGTTTCCTGTGCAATATTAACGTATTTTGCACTGAACGCTGCAAAATCAGTTGCTAAGGGCTTCGCTGTGTTGTCGCGTGTGGAATGTTTCTCGCCTGCACCAAACACAGCACTTTCTAACGAAATACCTTGAGTAACGCTAGCTTATAGAGAATTTTTTAATGACTGGACCAAATTTTCAGCACGGCCGTTCGTCACAGGACGATATGGAACGCTGGTGATATGCCGTGCTCCATTTTCCTTCAGAAACTGCTGAAATTCGCCACTACAGTATTGACTGCCGTTATCTGATACCACCACAGAACAGCTCCCGTAAGTTGCGAATAAGTTAACTAAAAACTTTAATCAATCTAGAAGCAGTTGTATTGTTCTTCATATCATAAACAAAGAGAAACTTGGAGTGTGTGTCAATCACCGCGAGAGACATATTTCCCTGATATTCACAGAAATGTGTGTGTAAACGATACCACACGGTTGCATGTCTCTCCCACACATTTTTTTCTGCTTAACGCGTATTTCCTTGTTAATTTGACAAGCAGTACAACTTTTAACGGTGTGTTCCAATTCTTCATCAATCTTTTGCCACCATAATCTGGAGCGTGCAAGAGACTTTCTCGACAAATCCCTCAATGGCCTCGGTATAATTCAACAAGGACATGTGGTCTTAATTTAGCCGGAATTACGAACCTATGCCCCCAGAAAATGGCACGACCGTCTAGCGACAATTCAAAACGTCTGGTGAAAAATGGTTACTATTCAGCATCATCAACCTTCTCTGGCCAGCCATCATTAGTGTATCTATAAACTTTTGACGAAAGCTTATCCCTGACTGTTAATGCCTCCAGTTGATCAGCTAAACTTGGTAAACTCTCCATAGTTTCAAGATTCAAGACTTTCCAACCTATAGGCGTAGAGGACAGAGGTTCATACGAAACAAGCATACGTGACAAATAATCCGCTGTTAGATTCTACTTTCCAGGGATATAATTGCAGTTCGAAATCGTACCCGTTTAGAAATAAGGCCCACCGTTGAATTCTCGTGGCTGCCATGGCCGGGATCGGAATCGTACTGCCAAATACACACTGTAATGCTTGTTGAGCTGTCTGCAGTATGAATTTGCATCCAAATAAGTATTGATGGAACTTTTTTGCACAAAAAATAATCAGGAGAGCTTCCCAATCAAAATTAGCATTTATAACCAAGTTCCGCCTTACTTAGTGCTCTTGAAACATATGCCACCAGTCGCTCCTCACCAGAGGGCAGCACATGAAAAAGAGCTGCGCCTACTCCTACTCCACTTGTGGCACACTGGAGCTTCAGCGGGAGGTTTGTATCGTAGTGCATGAGGACCCGAGCTTCGCGGAAAGCTTCCTTAGCATCCTGTATTGCCTTAAAGCATGTTTTGTCCCACTCCACTCTCTTTTTGGTGAAAGTAATCTGTTCAGTGGTGCCAGTATGGAAGCCATATGGGGAACACATTTCCCATACTGGTTCATGAATCCTAAATAGGATTTAAAAGGACATTCCTCCAAATGCCATTTTTCTCGATCCTCCACATCAAGTACGGCCCCAAAGGTCTATTTCCTTACCGTTAGTCAATCCCTTGGTAAAAATCTGCTTTAAAAAGTGGCGTCTAGGAGCTTTTCTGTTGATTAATTGTTAACTTTATTTACTGCGTCCCGCAGTATATGATGCAATGCGCGCTTACAATAATCATGACGTTTCATCTCAGTGTGTGCATGCACTTAATTGCTAATAATTACCATGAGATCTAAAAGCGTAATGCAGTAAAAATTAAAATTAATTATTCCAATAAATCGCCGAAGCAAAACTGTAAGACACTAGCGTAGAAAATTATAAATTGTGATATTAAAATACGAGAATCATTCCGGTTTGTGACGAAACGATTAATGCGTTCATGCTAGTTCGTCTATTAGGCACAATGCCAAATGAGACAGTAGCTACGTTACTCGCTGCAAAGAACGGAGCTGCTATCTCAGATGACCTTAGTGTTCATATTTGCGCGGAAGGCGATCAGCACGAACTGTTATGGGGCAGTCAGAAGGTTATATGGTACACCGGGTGTCCCTTTAAGCTCTAGTACATTTTTTAGGCGCAAGTGCTAACTTTATGCTATCTAGCACTTCAGGTCTGTTGGACATGCCATCTTTGTTGATCTGGAAACCAAAGTAGTCTACCCGTTTTTGACTCAAGTTACATTTAGATTTCTTAACCTTAAGTCTACTTTCCTGTAGTGCAGCACAGACTTTCAGCAAAGTGTCATCATGCCCCTTCCCTCTTCCAGCAGCCTGGATATCGTCAAAAAATGGGTTAGCCCAAGGTATTTTCCTCAGCATGTGTTCCATCTGCTTCCGGAAGATGCCTGGAGAAGATGCTAAGCCAAAAGGACATCTCTGCCATTGGAAGAGACCCAGACATGTGGTTATTGTTAACGGTGTCTTAGATTCTTCATCCAACTCCACTTGCAGGTATGCAACGCTTAAATCTATTATTGAAAATGTTTCATATCCCGAAAGCTGTCTAACAAATACTCAGCACGTGGAACGGGGTGATATTCTACTTCCAATTGAGGATTGACTGTACTCAAGCAATCACCCACAATGCGTACATCTCTGTTCGGTTTAGAAACTAAAGCCGTGGGCGTGACCCAGAGGTAACAATCAACTGGCTTTAGGACCCCCTCCCGCACCAATCTGAGCATTTCTGCCACTACCTTTCCCCTCGCAGCCAAAGGGACCGGTCGAGGCTTTTTATGATCAGGTGTCGCACCAGCTTTAAGTTTGATACTGGCCTTAAACCCTTTGAGAGTGCCCAAACTCATAGAAAACGGGCTGGGGAGCTGAGCAAAGACTTCCTGGTCAGATACAAAATTCGTACTCCAGGATTCAGATTCACCTTTCAATTTCATCTAATTCTTGATTTATTACTTGGTCATAAATAAGGGTTCAAATTCAGCCTAAACCTAGCCATCCAGCTGCGTCCCAGCAAAGCAGGTTGCTCCCCCGGAGCAATAACATCTCTCAATTTTGCCCTTATATTATTTAAGATAACATTTACCCTAATAACACCCAGTGTCTTCACTACATCACCTATCCACGGTTTCAAAGTTATGCCCCGTAGGATGTAATTTAAAACCAGAAAAATATAATAATAATATAATTTATTGCCATAGTGACAACGGCAAGAGAAGGACAAAGTTGTCACTCATACTCATCCCACGTTAAAACTTGATGGTTACTTACACAGACTAACACGATAAAAACACAATTCCTAAATAGTTCAAAGGAAAAAAAAAAGAAAAAAAACACAATTCCAAAATCACAAGATGAAAACACACAACTGATGAGTAGTTTCTCGGGATGACTAATCGTACCAACAAATTAATCATACGAAGTTACAAGTTAAACAATCCATCATGACCAGCGCATATGCCTTTCCAGACCAAGACCCGTAAATTTTGCCTTTAAACCACTTAAAGAAGTTGCCGTCACAACATTTTCTGGCAATTCATTCCACATATTAACAATAGGGTTAGAGAAGAAGTATTTTCTATAGTCCCGTTTGACTGATTTTACCACCAGTATAAACGGGTGACCCCTAGTTCAATTACCAGTTTTGCACTCAAAGTAAAGACTGGCATTGACATCACACAGACCATGCAGTAGGGAGTAAGTTAGACCAAGATCCAATTTAAGCCTGCACATTTCAAGAGAATCAGCACGTAATACTTTAAGCCGTTCATTATGAGTTTTATATTTAAGACCAGGTAAATACTTTGTAAATCTTCTCTGCACAGATTCAATGTGGTCGATATCTTTAATAAGGTGGCATACTCCAGGATTGGTCTATAAGTATAGTACCAGCTGGCTGGCAGCAAGGTTGCATTTGAACCAGAATGTATTTCAAGTGGTAAGCTATGCCCATCTATTTTGCAATCAATAATCTCTCGATTAGCAAAACCTGATTCAACATTGTAAGAACTTCAAAATCCTCCTGATCAGATTCAGGGTTCTCAACACCTTCACCCCCTGTAACGTCTGAATCAGTAGACCCCGATTCTGCCAATGAGTGCATTTTCTTTCTTCCAAATTCATGGTTTTTAACACGTTGCTTCTTATTGGCCAATTTTGGCTGGGACGGCTCGGGTTCTGAACTTACGTTTCCCTTTTTTGCACGGCAAATTCTGCTCAGGTGGCCCTTGACGCCTCTAGACGAGCATGTTTGCCTACGATATGCAGGCCCTTTTTAAAAGTGAATCAAAACCGCAACAAATGCTCTTAAAGGTTTCTAACACCATTTTTAGAAACTGTCTGATGTTGATTCAGTTGGTGAGTGGAAGAGGCCTGAAATTTACTCAGATCTTTTTCAGCGAGTTCTTGCGTTAACGCGAACGTACAAACTGAATCGAATGTAAGCGTAGTATCAGGATCCTTCGCCAAAATTAATTTTAACGTCTGAGAGTCGCGCAAGCCCAAAATGAACCTGTCTCTCAGCATAATTTCCAATTTTGCACCGTTAGCTACTGTCTATTTCCAGTTTAACGGGAACTTTTTAAGTTCAGTAATAGAAGTTGAAATTAATTTGCTTGCATGTTAATCGTATTGGATTTAACTGCCAAAATGCTACTAAAGTCCACATTTATGCTGGAAAAATAACGATTTTACTTGCCACATTAATACAGGCTGCATACACATAGTCATAGAGCAATATAGACAGGACACTAGAGGAAAACAGGAAACATAAGCTGCACCGTAGACATATACAGTCTAGTCTGCACATGCAGCGCCATCTATGAACTTGGTCAGTAACTAAAACTAAAACTGAAACAGAATCTGAAACTACAAATACAGCAGATCTAACTAATGCTGTCACAATATCATTTCCAACATCCCCCACTCGACAGATTAGGGTTTGAGTCCCATTTCAGTTCTAAGTTCTTCAAACTTGAACTTCGGAAGTGGACTGGTCAATGCATCAGCCAACATCCTCTTAGTTTCACAGTACACAAACTGGATGACCTTGCGTTCCACCAAGTCCCGTAGGTGGTGATGACGAACGTCTATATGCTTCGTTCTGGCACTCGTTCCTTCTCTTGCGGCGAGCTTAATACACCCTTGGTTGTCTTCATACATGACAATAGGACTGCGTTGAGTTTCCTTAAGCCCAATGTCTTGCAGTAACTGGAGTAGCCAAACCACTTCTTGGCTGGCATAAGCAGCAGATACATATTCGGCCTCCGTTGATGACAACGCCACCGATGTTTGTTTTCGGCTGGACCAACTGACTGGGCTGTTGCCGAGTTTGAACAGATCGCCACTTGTTGATTTGCGGTCTTGTGTTTCTCCAGCCCAATCTGCATCCACGTATCCCATCAGAGCAAGTCACCATCTGCTGGAAGATGAAGCTTCAAGTCTTGCGTTTGCTTCAAGTATCGCATGCATCGCTTTACACCAGTCCAGTCCCTTTGTCTTGGATTACTTACTCGTCTGCACAAAATTCCCACTGCAGCCGCAATGTCCGGTCGCGTAGTTGTTGCTATGTATAGCAACGAACCAACCGCTTGTCTGTAACTTTCATTGTTTGGAAGCAGATCATCTTTGCCTTCCAATTTCAGGTAGTCTGCATCCATAGGAGTTGAAACTCCTTTAGCTTCATCCATTGCAAATGTGTGCAGGAGCGTATTTATTTTTACTTTTTGATTGAGCGTGAAACTTCCATCCGCTTCTCTTTGAATGTGAATCCCCAAGTAACTTGTTACTTCACTAAGATCCTTGGTCTCGAAGTGGAAACTTAACTCCTTACTGAATTTGTCTATCACACTATCATCTTTATGGAAAACAAGGGAATCGTCAACAAACAGTACGACATACATCCATTCATTGTCTTCGAATTTGGAATATAAGCATGGATCAGCTTGGCTCCAAACAAATCCATTCTCAATCAAACCACTGTTCATTTTGATGTTCCATGCTCTGGCTGACTGCTTAAGGCCATAGATGGACTTCTTCAGTTTACAAACGAACTGCTTCTTGTCTTGCTTTACATAACCATCAGGTTGCTCCATGTAAAGGTCTTCTTCAATTTCGCTATTGAGGAAGGCAGATTTTATGTCAAACTGTCTAACCTTCATGCCTTTAGCTGCAGCGACGCTCATCAGAACTCTAAACGTATCTTGCTTCGCAACAGGTGAAAAAGTAGCATCATAGTCCTCTCCATATTTTTGACTATATCCTTTTGCAACTAATCTTGCTTTCCGAGTGGTGATGTTTCCTTCTGCGTCACACTTGGTTTTAAAAACCCATTTGCACCCAACGGCATGTTTGCCCTTTGGCAGCTGTGTTAGAGTCCACGTTTTGTTTTGCTCGAGACTCTCCATCTCTACATTAGCGGCCTTGATCTATTCACTTTTCTCGGGGTCTGGTTTCTTCATCTGTTGCCACGAGTCGGGTTCTGGCTCAAGGTCCGTTTGTACCGTATAAGATAAACGCCGTGCAGGTACTCCTTTGTTTAGCCTGATGGATCTTCTTACTGGTTTAGTGTTTTCAGATGGAGGCGTTTCCTCTTCCTCAGTACTTTGAGGGATTTCAATATTTTCCACAGTCTGTGGTGCTTTTTCTTTGGCAAGTATTGCAGGCTCAACTTCTCTGATGAATTCCAACGATTTTCTTGGCTCTTCATCGACTACCACAGTTCGACTTACAACAACTCTGTCCGTATTCGGCATTAGTATCCGGTTGCCATTAGCTGTGTCACTGTAGCCTACCAATATTCCCTCTTAAGCACGTGGGTCCCACTTGGTTCTTTTTTCTTTTGGGACGTAAGCAAATGCCTTGCTTCCAAAAACCTTTATGTGCTTAAGATTTGGTTTTTCGCCGTTCCATAGTTCATATGGTGTTTTGTCTAGCGCTCTGGTAGGCAGACGATTTTGGAGGAAACATGCATAGACTATTGCTTCCCCCAGTATTTTGTTGGCAATTGTGCATCATACAGCATACACCTGGCAGACTCACTTAAAGTTTAATTTTTACGTTCCGCCACTCCGTTTTGCTCCGGCAAGTATGGCACTGTAGTATAGAACTCTATTCCATGCTTCTTAAGCACATCTTGTGTCTTCTTTCTTGTATATTCTCCGCCATTATCTGCTTTTATTGCCTTTGGTTTCTTCCCAAACTTGTTTGAAATGGCTGTAATATATTCTTCCATTCTTGCTGCAACTTCGTCCTTTGAGTGAAGCAAGTAGACCACTGTATACCTTGAGTGATCGTCGATAAATGTAAGAAAATATCGTTTCTTTCCTGGGGTAATGGACTTCATTGGGCCACAAACGTCTGTATAAATTAAATCTAGAGGTTGTTTAGCCCGAATGTTGCTTGTCTTTGGGAAGGGTCTTTTTGCCAGTTTTCCTTTTGTACAACTTGTACATCGCATGAATGATTTACAGTTCAATGTGTATTTCTTCAGCCAAATCTTCACGCACCATTTTCTTTATTGCTTCGGGATCTCTATGACCAAGACGTCGATGCCACAAATGTATACAGTTTTCATGCTCGACTTGCTTAGCAACATAAGCAGTTTCTTTGCCCGATAATTTGTACAATCTGTTGTCAATCTTGCCTGTAGCGAGTTTCTTGTTCCCACTGCGTATAGCACACGCATGTTCACTAAACGAGACATCATACCCCAGTTTGGTTAGCTTCTTTACTGACAATAAACTGCTTTCTAAATCTGGAGCATACAATACATCCTTAACTCTGATCTTATTAGTCACACCCTCAGAAACTTCACAGTACAAATAACCTTTCCCCACTCCCTCCGAGGTTATTTGGTAACCATTGGCAACTGTTATTTTGTCCTTTTTACTTTTGTCAATCTTGGTGAAGAAATCTTCTTTTGGTGTCATGTGACTAGTTGCTGCAGAGTCCAAACACCATCCTTGTGACGAGGACGATTTGGTGTAGGTTTTAAAGCAGACTTCATTACTTGAGTAAGTTTCTTCTGTGTGTACAGCTGCTTTAGCGTCTTGATCTTGTTTCTTAAGCTGCTCCACTCTGGCCTTCCAAGCAGTACACTCCTTCTTCAGGTGGCCTTCCCTTTTACAGAAGAAGCAAGAACGTGTTTCCTTGCTTGTGCTTTTACCTTGTTTAGGCTTAAAGAATTTATTCGCGTAACTTGTTTTAAGTGCCGATTCTGATCGTGAGCTTTCGTTCTTTGCACCATCGTCCCTTTTCTTGAATTCGTCTTTCAGTTTACCCATTACGTAGTCCAACGTGAGTTCATCATCCGGGCGAGCGTCAAGAGCTGTAACGAGAGCCTCATATTCAGTAGGCAAGCCACTAAGCAGCAAAGCTGCAACGTGAAAATCCTTTATTTCTTCACCTATACCGCGCAATCTTTCTACCATTTCAAGAGTATTTCTTATGTATTCTTGCATAGATTAGTCATTCCCCAATTTTGCTTGATACAGTTTCCTAAGCAAATACATTTTATTGCTTAAACTAGCCCTTTCATGCACCTTTTGCAGCTCCAACCAGGGGCGTAACTTCAAAATTGGGGCCCCGAGGCGGCAGTGCAGTAGAGCCCCCCCCCCCCCCCCCTTCAGAAAAAAATTCGGTTATTGCCACGCGAGGTGAGTCCAGTAGAGCCTCTTTCATTAAAAAATGAAATGCAGTTTTGCCACGCAAGGCAAGAGCCCAGTAGAAGCCGTTCTCTCTCGCCCGCGCCCCTTCATGAAAAAACGTTTCTGCAACACAAGGCGAGATCGCAGTGGAAGCCGCCTTTCTTTAAAAAAAGAATTGCAGCTTTTGCCACGCAAGGCAAAAACCCAGTGAGCCACCTTCATAAAAAAAACAACAACAATGAAATGCAGTTTTGCCACACAAGGCAAAAGCCTGGCGGAGGCTGCCTCCCGCCTTCATAAAAAATGCAGTTTTTGTCACAAGACGAGAGCCGAGCGGACCCTTCATTAAAAAAATTGGCATTTTTTCCAACATAAGGTGAGAGCCCAATGGAGCGCCCCTTCCCCCCCCCCCCCCAACCATTCATAAAAAAATTAAGTATTTTCGACTCACGACAACTTTTTTCACGAAACTATAACAATAACTTACTCCTGGCATTTCGCGGTTACAATTAAATTTTAAATTGGGGGCCAGTGAATGGGGCCCCCAAACTCAGTGGGCCCGGAGGCGGCTGCCTCCTCTGCCTCATTGTAGTTACGCCACTGGCTCCAACCACATTTCACGAGGTGTGGAGCATTTGCACATGTGAACAATTTGGCTGTCTTCAATACTCAATGAAATTGTTGACTGTACTTTTTCATCCTTACTTGTCCAACTAGCAGGTAAAGGATTTGGTGCTACTTCATTGACAATTGACCATGTGCTTTCTCTTATTAATAGCATTCTAAGATTGAATTTCCAGGGCTGATAATTCCCATAATTCAATTTTGCAACTGTGAATTTGGTATCTTGTGTGTCAGGCATGTTTCTGTTAGGCTTAGTGTCCACCTCTTGCTAAGGCAATCTAACCTTGATACTGGCTTCACTTTCCACCACTTGAGAAATCTTACCAACTTCCACAATAATTTGCTTAAAAGTCACAGTTTTTTGCACCTATGGGTGCCTGGGCCCATAACCTATTGGATTTAACTGCCAAAATGCTACTAAAGTCCACATTAATGCTGGAAAAATAATGATTTTACTTGCCGCATTAATACAGGCTGCATACACATAGTCGTAGAGCAATATAGACAGGACACTAAAGGAGAACAGGAAACATAAGCTGCACCATAGACATATACAGTCTAGTCTGCACATGCAGAGCCGTCTATGGACTTGGTGAGTAACTAAAACTAAAACTGAAACAGAAACTGAAACTATAAATACAGCAGATCTAACTAATGCTGTCGTAATATCATTTCCAACAAATCTCTGTGCTGAAATTTCACACGCTCGTAAATAAAATTTGGTGATGGGCACAGGTTTTTACTTAATAACTTATCTATTTCAACTAATGTTTTAGTTGAAGGTGCATTAGGTGCACATAAATTTCGGAGCAAACCATACGTTTTAGCTCCTATGCTCGTAAGCAAAATGGGCACTTTCTTATCATCAGGCACATCTTAAGCTAAAACATTTAATTCGACTCTTTTGAAATACACTTTCCAGGATTCCACTGAGAATTGTCAAACTCCTCTATTTTCTTATGTGAAAGTACAGGAGGCTTGTTGGCGGCGTTATCGCCTTCGTCACCCAAAAGGGTTTCACTGACGTTACTAACACTATTAATTGTTATTTGATATCTTGTCTCAAAATTACTTATAGCATCAACATAGAATTATAGAATTAAGGAACATCCTGACATAATAATGGCTTTGCAGCTTATAGACAGTTATAAGGCCATAACAGGAGGAGGATTAGAAAAATGCTTTAAAGTAATTATTTGCCTGATCACTTGTGTAAATTGGAAGATCTCAGTGCGCAATTGTTGATAAAATGAGTGAAAATAGAGAACGTTATGTTAACAAGTTGTGCAAGGAATTTGTTATCAAACTGAAAAACTTTTGGAACTATATGGCCAGTAGGCATTAAAATTCACTCGCCCTTTCCTATTATTTACTCGCCATGTAGAAATAGTTTTAACAGGTGTGTTGCTATACTTAATGTTTAAACATTGTTTGCAATAATCTAACTCTCCAATCAGGCACAGAGACCAATAACAATATAGCCGGCTTAGTCAGATGGATGGTGTAATTTTGCACACGGCGACACAAATCGCTTGTTTCTAGCTAGTATGGTTCCCGAGATATAACAATTTCGGGGGTTTGTCAATCAGTCCCCATTATGTCCATTAGGACTAACTATCAAGTCGCCAATTGCAGAATTTGCCTCGTTTAGGGATTGACGACCGCAATTGGTGAAGGTTGTACGAATGTTTTTAAGCTGTGTTCCACCTGGGGGATGTCGATCCAGTCACTAAAGTCTGCTGTCATGTCCATATCTACAGGGAAAATCTTTTTATAGTGGACTACAACGTGGGAAATGGTATCTTTCCTAAAGTGATGGCTCTGAAGATTTTGGGTATCACTCTAAATTGGAATTCCCACATTAGTGACTTTGCAAACCGTTGTGACAAGCAATTGCGTTTTTTTCAGTAGAGTTAACGGGGTTTTACTCCTACTAAACTCACTGCATACAAAAGTATGGTCAGATCTAAAATGGAATATTGTGAGGGTGCGCACGCTGCCACTGCATGCCGTGGCGCACACCTCCCAGTATTATCGTACGCTGCAGTGTCTGCTTGTCAGTGCGTGAACATTGGATTTGTACGAAGTCAGGTGCACGAAGGTTTGAGCTAATATTATGAATATGTTCAGTAAAGATGATAGAAAACCCAACTGTGAGTCGTTTGTGGAGTCGGGAAGGAGACCCTGACGGTTATTTGGTGCTCAAACAGAGAGAAACCCAGTGCATTTAGTCTACTGGTAAGCGATAATTACAAACTTTTCGACAAACGAAAATTAGAGGCGATGGCGAGGGACGCCAAAGGCCTAGCAAGACCGGATAAAGCAAAAACAAAACACTGTAAGACTGTTCCAATTTTTTAATTGAGCCAATACAGTCGCCCAGCTCATCACTAACAGCTAGCTAAGCAAAGAATTTCTAAAGTGGAAATTTTTTGCATTTTTGGTGATGTGGTGTGGAACCCCTAATAGGAGGTCCAGATTGATATGCTTGAGGCTGTCAAGAAGCGTGCCATCAGAGTTGTAGAAAATGATTTTAGCAGGTTGCCAGTGTTAGTACCGTAAGATGGTAGAGAAGTTAGGCTTACATGGTTTGAGTGATCACAGAAAGAATAGGCTAACGCTCCTTTGTAAAATTGTGCATGGTCGTACTATCGTAAATGCTGAAAGTCGCCTTGCTAAACCAAATTTTAGTGGACGAAACGATCATTCCATGAAGCTTGGAGTTTGGCAGCCAAGCACTGACTATTTTAGGTGCTCTTTCTACCCAAGAACTGTTGTTGAGTGGAACAAGCTGCTGATCGAATGTGTAGGCCTACAACACATCAAGCTCTATGGCTTTACAGCTTCATTGGGGAAACTTGCAACTTGCCACCTCGATTGGTGATTGTTTTGATTTGTTGATCGTTTTATGTTTTCAGCTTGATATGTACTTTCGTACGTAATTTTTTTTTTTAAATTAAATTGAAAGGTTGTTAATTCAGAGACCGTCGCGGGTAAAGGACCGGGTAAACCCCGGAACCTCTTGACTCAACATGTCCAAGCTTTGATTTCCCGCTTGCCTGGCCAGCGGAAAACCGTGCTTTTCTGCTGGATCCCGGGCCATGTTGGGATAGGTGGAAATGAGCAAGCGGATTCTGCAGCGAAAGGCGCCCTTTCTGGCCCTCTCGGCAGGGATCTCAGCCTTGCTCCCTCAGACGCCTTTCCAACTCTGCATCTGAGGTTACACGCTTTTTGGCAGCCTTGTGGGGCAAACAGGATGGTTGTAAATTACGAGCTATTAAAGCCACTGTTGAGGAATGGAACTCGGCATGTCGCCGCAGTCGCCGTGAGGAGGTGGTGTTGGCCCGTTTGCGCATTGGTCACATTCGACTTACTCACTGTTTCCTTTTGCGGGGGATTGACCCTCCTGAATGTTATTGGTGTCGACGGCCACTTACAGTCCGGTACTTCCTTGTTGATTGTCGCCATCTTGATGGTGTTCGTTGTCGTTTCTGTCTTCCGCATGACATTGCGCGTCAATTGGGCGCTAAGTCTGTCCTCCTGTCCGGTGTTTTCCAATTTTTGCAGGAGGTACAGATGTATGACAAGATTTAGATTAGGGATTTGAATAATATCTCTGTAATGTGTGGTGCAGTGGCAACCCGGACCACTGCACTGTGACTGAGGTTGGCGCTAATGACCAAGCTGTCGACGCGCCATTAAGCCTCAATCCCCCCATCTGTGGCTTTCATAGGATGGTTGTTTTTCCCATAGTAATGTGGTTTAGCAAGCCTGCTTTCCACACCATCAATAGTCCGATCATCAACAGTCTCATGGAGAAAGCGAGTTTTAATAATCCTTCTGTGTTTATGTAACTCTTGCAAACAAAGGTTCTTGGCAATTAAACTACACTAGAGAAACTTACCTATTTTCTATGAAGTTGACAGCACGCCTTTGGATCGCCTCACACCTGTCAACTTAGAATCGAGATGTGGATTTTAAACTCTATTAGGGTACTCAACTAATGGTCTTACTATAAACTTTTAGGCGTTAATCTTAGTAATGTAATATGTAAATCGAGAGCAGGAAGCAGTCTGCTTATACACTCCCTCTCAATACAACCATCATACAAAAACAAGTTTAGCTCTAAATAAATTTGTCCAGTCTGTTTGGAACGAGTTGATCGACAATGCATCAATGACAATCTGAGGCAGAGTTCCAATCGTCAACCACACGATGAGTAAAAAAAGATTTCACAGCTTGTGGCCTAAAAAGTTTGGTGTTATGACTCTGGTACTTACACACTTCGAAGACTCCCAGATGTTATTTTTGTCCAGGTCATAACACCCCTTCATAATTTTGAAGCACTCGATCAAATCACCCCATTTTCTTCTTTTCTCAGGGGTGGCAACTGGAGCACAGCCAACCTTTGTTCATAGCTCATACTCTAGTTCCATTTGCTAGTCTGGTAGATCTTCGCTCTACATGTTCGAGAATTGTCTAATGTTTTATCAGGCTGGGGTGCCAAATACAATTACAGTATTCCATAATGGACCATACATACATTTTATAGGTATTCCCAAAATCATCAGCTAGAATTTTCCCAAAGGTTCGCTTGAAGAGGCCTATGGTACCGTTAGCTTTCTTGGCATACATTGTTCCGACCAGGAGACATGATTTACGCGATTCCAAGGTCTTTCTTAACTTTAAATGGGTACATTGTGTAAATAGTACTGTTGCTTTACATTTCGATGACCACCATGGAGAACGGCACATTTGCTGTTGTTAATCTTCGCAGACCAAGTGTCACAGTAATTGGCAGTCTCGTCCAAATCATTCTGCACATCCGCTCTGTCTTGTTCCCTGTAGTGGATTTTGAGTGCGTTCTTGTAGAACCCGTTACTACTTAACTGCTCAGTAAGATCAGCAGTATAAATGTTAAAAAATAGTGGGGAGAGGACGCTGCCTTGCGGGACCCCGCTAGTGATGGAAGTCCAGTTATAAAATTCGTTCTCAGTTCTGACCTGAAATCTTTCTGTTAGAAAGAAAATTACTAACCCAATTAATGATTCTGTTATTAGGGAGTGCATGACTGAGTTTACAAAATAAGTTTGTGGTGGTCAATATAAACGATGTCATACGGGACATTGTCATTGATTATGGCGTTTATTTTTTTGTAAGCTTCAAGCATGTTGGTGAAAGTAGACCTTTTCCTAGTAAACCCATGTTGGGACTTATTTTTCTAGTTTTTGTTCATAAGGACGATTTCAATTTTCTTACTGTCTTCTTCAAGACCTTGACTGCGATGCTGGTGAGACTAATGGGTCTGTATTTCAGCGGTTCATTAATATCGCCCTTTTTTTAATGAGGACTACAGTGGCATCCTTCCAATCTTAATGCAGAATTGTCAAGCAAGATGTTGAAGATAAAAGCTCAAGTAAACATAAATCACATGGTTTGTGGTTACTTTTGATAAAATTGAGAGGTTCTGCCAGGTTTGTGCTACAGTTATGTAAGCTGTTAGTAAAAATGTCGTCAGGTCCGGAAAATTTGAATTCTTTGAGCACATCTGAGTGGTTTGCTACTTCAAAATTGTTGATGAGACTTGGTAACGTGTCATCAGACAAGAGCACCGTCACAAGCGAACATCGTAAAAGCAGGCATTTGTTTTGGTTTCCAAGTAATAACGTCACCAACCCTCATTTTATTTATTTATTTATAACAAAATGATTAGTCACTAGTTTCCGAGGGAGTGTGACGATGTCTTAAAAAAATATGTAAACAGAATAAATCGTTCAGTAAAACAAGAGGAAGGTGGTCGGTCTCTAAAACAATACTACCCATAAATAAGCCTGTAGCAGAAGCAGCAAAAAACAATTTGAAAATTCACGATGCAATACATTAAAGCTAACGTCAAAAAACAGCAAACTGGGGTTACAGCCCAAGCTTGTAGCTAAATTCATTCAACATTGTATAAAGGTTCATTCGTAATCATAGTTCAGTTCATTCTCAACATGAGCATCAATCCTTATTTTGAAGATCAGGAGGAACTGAGCGGTGGCCACAAGTTCAGGCAAACTGTTCCACTGCTTAAAGGTGCCTATTCACCGCATGACAGGCTGCAGCATCTAGCACCATTCATCATTATTTCGTTCTTTGTAGCATTTGATTTAAAGAAGCGAAAGAATGCACAAAGAAATTTCTTTTGACACAACTTACAAACAAGCCTCGTGTCCCCTTAATTATTGAATGTGAAGTTTGTGCGTCCACGTGCACCAAGGAGGAAGCGGTCAAGGTTAACGATATAGCTGTCACTAGATGGGGCCCATCTAGCAGTGCAAAACCTGTGTTTCGAACGGTCGTTCTTTATATAAAAAAAAATGCACCAACTTTTACGTTAGGCTTAAAGGCATTTCCTGCCTGCCTTATAACAGCCACGCACAGAGCTCCATCTGAACGTGTTACTATCACACCGTTTCACAGGACTTAGAGTAGGAATACAAGGCCAACTGAGATAGTATACGAAACAGCATAAAGTTAAAAATTGTGTCGTCACAAACCGGAATTATTTTCGTATTTTGACATCACACTTTACAATTTTTTGTGGTAGTACTTCGGCGATCTATAAGTATAAATAATTTTAATTTTTACCGCATTAGTCTTTTAGATTTTTGATCATATGGTAATTATTAGCAAACGATTGAAGTTTAGAACGTGCTCACACACAAATGAAACGTCATGGTTATTATAAGCGTGCAAAGGATCGTATAATCGCAGGATGCAGTAAATATAGTTCCCAATATTCAACAGAAGATCTCCTGGACGCCTCATTTTAAAACGGATTTTTAGCAAGGGATTGACTAACGGTAAGTAAATAGACTTTTGGGCCATACTAGAAGAGATGGATCGAGAAAAATAGCATTGAGAGAAATGTACCTTTAACTTTACCGCTTGCCTCCTGGTGCACGTACACGCACAAACTTTACACTTAATAATTAAGGAGGCACGTGGCTTGTTTGTTTCATAAAAAGAAATTTATTTGAATATTCCTTCGCTTGTTGAAAGTAAGGACTAGACAGAACTCAGTGGCGTAACGTACAGGTAGGCTAGGTAAGCATTGCTTATGGGCCTGTGCAAGTCGGGGGCCTGCCAGGCATCGAAATAGGGACATGGACAACATCATTAAAATTTTTGCATTGAGAAATGCATGCCGAAAGTATCGCCTTAAGAGCCTCGAGTATTGAACTAACTACGATATGTAAATTTCATGTTCAAAGTGCAATATGTTATAAGCAAGTCCAAGTTCCCATTTAATAGGTATATTAATGTAGCTACTA
>JAHWFP010191252.1:0-17979 GCA_023313725.1 Lithobius niger
CACATGTACCATGCAAGACTTTGGTATTGAAATTATGCTAGCACCTTATGACGTTAATATTGGATGTTTGAATAGGTAAAATAGGTTTAAAGAGGATGCTTCCAAGGAATGTGTCTTACAATAGATTTTTTAACTGTACTATCCCATTTCAATAGATTAAGAACTCCAATTCCACTTGATTACTTTTCAAAGCTAAATCGCATGACCACAGAGATACGTGGGCACGTATGCATCTTAAGACCATAATGCTTCTAAACAGAAAGTTTTATGCAACAAATTTCCGTTTTGGAGATACTTTTGAATATATAACCACAAAACATTAACCTTACACATTGTAACATTAATTTTGGGTTTTTCGGGTGCCTTCTTGGGGCATTTTAAGATGAGCCCGCTTATTGTCTTAAGCTTGTTTTTTTTTTTCATATATCTGCAACTCTTTATTACAATTACCATGGTGATAGAACCAGTCTTCCACGTAATAACTCAAAACTTCGCTATTTCAGGAGTATAATGGTGGAGCATGACTTCTATATGCTTCCAGCCAGACATATAAGACCTTACTATCATGGGTCATTAAGTTTTTGCATCATGTTTACATGTGTCAAACCTTTTTCACCTCATGAAGTAATTAATGCTTTGTAGGCTCCCGTTCCAGGAAGTACTTATGTAAACAATACGCGTGAAATTGAATTATACTCAATTGCTGTTATTTTTAAATTGCAACAGTAACTTGAGTTGCAGTTGCAGTTGGGTGAGTAGCGAGTGATCAAAGCAGAGTACCTGTTAATGGATAACGTAGCAGGCTTGCCCCTTTTCTGTTATTTCACTTAGAAATAATACCTGCTTATTTTCATTTTTCATGACAGGTTGTTCCACCAGTTTTCAGCAAGTCATTACTGCTAAACCGACTTCTTCATTTAGAATAGTGAGTTGGAATCCACTTAAACTTCAGAAGTAGTATATCTTCAGCTGACTAAAAGAAATATCACTCCACATACAAAAAGACTAAAATACCAGGGCCTGCACCTAGTTGATTTTAGTTTTTATTGCCTAACTGAAAATATACATTACCTTTTTTATAGCAGTTTCCCCCCTTTTGAGGTTATTTCCGTAGAAGTTTGCAGGTTGGCTTCCCTGCTGTTCTACTCATGCGCAAGCTTGGGTTAGTCTATATAAGCAGACTGCTCAAGCCGAACCACATCATTTCTCCCTATTCCAGAACCTAGTTCATGGCGGGGAGGCTGGGCGGGATTAAAGGTAATGTACATTTTCAGTTAGGCAATGAAAACTAAAATCAACCAGGTGCAGGTATTTAGTCTTTTTATAGCCGATAAAAATTTACATTACCTTTTTATAGCAGACTTTGTCACCTAGGAGGAGGACTTGGATGGAGCATCCCGCCTTACGAGCCAGCACCCCCAAGGAACCAGTCCCGGAGAAGACAACCTTAAGGCCAAAACCATACCCACAGCGGAACATGATAGCCTGTTTAGTAGACGCCTAGGTTCGAATGTATCGCAAGAGTGAGAGGTTAAGGATGAGAACTGTATTGTAGATCGTCAGGTTGGAGAAAGATGTCAGTTCTGCATTATGGGGTCTAACATCCTGCGGGGGGACAAGGAAAACAAGTGATCTTACATAAAACCTGCTTACCTTGATGGGAAGAACAGTCGACGTTGAACACTGGAACAGGAACGGGTGGCGACAGATTTGCAACGGAACGTGGTGACCATGAGGGAACCGGGGTTGATAAGCTAGATCCAACCGTGAGTTTGGCAAGGAACGAGTAGTGGTAAATTGCGATATTACGTCACATACATACATTTACCTTCATGAAAAGTATGGGTAAATGGTGTAATGCCAGTCGTGTGATGAAAAGTGGGGTAATGACGTCACTTCCGTTTCTCGTCAATTTGGAGGAGGATGTAAAAGTGCCTTTTGCTACCTTTTTTCCGGTTCTCATCAATCTGGAGGAGAATGAAAAAGTGCCTTTTGCTACCGTTTCTCGTTTTTAGGTCATATACACACATTCGCACCCCACTTTCGGTCACGTGACCAAAGTGGTGGTAAATGGCGCACTTTTGGTCACGTGATGAAAAGTGGGGGTAATGACGTCACTTCCGGTTTCCATCAATCTGGAGGCGAGTGAAAAAGTGCATTTTGCTACCTTTCTTCCGGTTTTCGTCAATCTGGAGGAGGGTTAAAAAGTGCCTTTTGCTACCTTTTTTTCGTTTTTAGGTCATATACACACACATGTACCCAACTTCTGGTCATGTGATGAAAGTGGGGGTAAATGGTGCACTTCCGGTCACGTGATGAAAAGTGGAGAATGACGTCACTTCCGGTTCTTGTCAATCTGGAGGATTGTGGAAAAGTGTCTTTTGCTACCTTTTTTTCCGGTTCTCGTCCATCTGGAGGAAGGTGGGCCTTTTACTACCTTTTTTCATCTTCAGATAATATACACACATCATTACCCCCCCCCCTTCCAGTCACGTGGTCAAAGTGGGGGGTAATGATATGGTGATATATATAGCCCCCAATTTCTGATCGAGTGATAAAAGTGGTGACAATGATGTGGTTATATGTATAGCCCCCACTTCTGATCACGTGATGAAAAGTGGGGGTAATGACGTCACTTCCGGTCATGTGATGAAAGCGGTTATGACGTCACTTCCAGTGGGTGGGGTTTCTGGTGGGCGGAGCTTATGACATCACTTCCTGTATGACGTCACTTCCTGTTATGACATCACTTCTGCGATTTCTACTAAGTTTGTGTTTTGTGTGTTATTAAGAATATTAGTCGTAGTGAGGTGGTGAGTTTAGGTGATATCGAAAAACCTTTAAACAATCAACTGTCATTGTTACTGGAGAGTGTTTTAAACCAAATTCTGATGTATTGAGAGTTACAGTTGATTTTTAAAGTGAATTTTTGTAAGTTAACGCTCATAACCGTTACGGTCAGTCCAGTAAGTTAAGTGTCAAACAAAATTCGAGAAAATCCAGTCCAGATGTAGTTCTGAACTTGAACGCATGGCCTCCCAGCCTTGGCGCAGTTGGGCAGGGCTACATGCACCATATCAGTAGGGAATCTCCACTAATGGCTCCCCACTCGGGTGACTTCCGGTTATGACATCACTTCTGGGATTTGTACCAAGTTTGTTTTTTGTGTGATATTAAGGATATTAGTTTTAGTGAGGTGGCGAGTTCAGGTGATATGGAAAAACCTTTAAACAATCAACTGTCATTGTTACTGGAGAGTGTCTTGAACCAAACTCTGATGTATTGAAAGTTATAGTTGATTTTTAAAGTGCATTTTTGTAAGTTTTCACCCATAACCGTTACAGCCAGTCCAGTAAGTGTAGTGTCAAAACAAAATTCGAGAAAATCCAGTCTAGATGTAGTTCTGGACTGGAACAAGCGGCCTCCCAGCCTTGATGCAGTTGGGAAGGCTACATGCACCTTATCAGTGAGGAACAAGTGCCTATAAACATACTCACAAACCCACCAATCCACGAAGGGTGTACTACAATTCGAGGGCGGGTATTACAATTTGAGGGAAGCATTACAATTCGAGTGGGGGGGTGAGCGAAGTTCCCTACATATATGGTGCATGTAGCCCTGCCCAAATGCACCAGGGACGGGAGGCCGTGTTTTCAAGTCCAGAACTACATCCAGACTGAAATTTATTTTCTCGAACCACCTTATATAGGATCCTCCAACCAATCAAAACTTCCGTTTCTACAACCAATCAAAATAAAGATAAAGGGAATTCCCATTTCTCCAACCAATCAAAACAAAGAAAAAAAATATTTTACCATTTTTTTTCAGGGGAATCTCTTTTCTCCAACCAATCAAAATAAGGACAAAAGGAAAACGCAGAATTTTTTTTCAAGGAGGGCCCTATATAAGGAGGTTCGGAAAAATAAATATTCAGTCCAGATGAAGTTCTGGACTCAAACACATGGCCTCCCAGCCTTGGTGCAGTTGGGCTGGGCTACATGCACCATATTAATAAGGAACCTGCACCAAGTTTTTTTCCAAGTTTTTCAAAATTTCCTAAGATTTTCTAAGTTTTTTTAAAGTTTTTTCTGTATCCTGGAGATCCGAAAAAATAAATTTCAGTCCGGATGTAGTTTTTTCTTCATGTTTCTTTGGAAAATTATTTCGTATATAATAAAAGAATAAAAATAAAAGGAATGAATGATTTTTCTTTCGAGAAAAAGAAAATGAATTCAAAATCATCGTTTACGTGTGTGTACTGTGGAAATGTCTCCACAACTCCGGAAGATTTGATCCATCATCTTCCCATCCATTGATCCAATCTTCGACCAGAGTGCTTACTCTTCGAAAATGAGTTGAATATCTAAGGTGAAGTAAGTTGCACTTTGGCACATGATGATACACACCGAATTTATTCCAGAGAAATTGAATGTGCCGATCCGTCTGTGGTGGTCCATCTACTCCATCATCCGCTCGAACTTCTTATTAGGACAATTGGATGAACTGACCAATTGTAAAGTTTAACTGTGTTTACTGATAGATTTTTCCACGGATTCCAACATCACGCGACCCTTTTTCTGGTCCCTCTATACAACCATTTATAACGAATCAGACGTGTCGGAAGTGTTGGAGAATGTTTACAAAAAAAAATACAAAAATCCGTCGAGGCTTTCGAGAAAAAAGGCAGTGGTTGGCGCATTTCGAAAGTTTATGGTATGCTCCTAAAAGTAGCAAATATTTATTCTTTACATCCTAATTCTTTCTTACCCTTACCAAGGGCATTACGCAAGAAAAGCGAAGCTATAGTAAATGTGAAAAATTCTGACGAAAAGTGCTTTCTGTATTCAATTTTAGCTGCTAAAATGAAGTGCTACGAAACCGAGGTTAAATATTACGAACCATTTTTGAATACTGTAGACAATTCCATGTTGAAGTTTCCCGTGAGTCTACGACAAATTGATTCCTTCGAACGAGCCAACAATTTATCCATTACGTATTTTCGTATAAGGGCTCGATAGGATTACATCCGGTGAGAGTAAACAAAAACATGGAAGGAGAAGTAATTGACTTGTTATTAATAGCCGACGAAAAAGGAAATAGTCATTACTGCGGCATCCTCGATATTGATAGGCTACTCCGATTTCAAGGTGTTGGAACACATAGAAAATTTTACTGTCGTAACTGCTTCGTGGTCTTTACTAAAACGATCCATGATGGAGCATGTTGGTAAATGTGTGAGACTGAATAAGGAGCAAGTACTCACTTTTCTAACACCTGGTAATAACACGTTAAAATTCCTACATTATAACAGACGCAATCCTCATCCTTGGATAATTTATGCAGATTTCAAATGTAGGCTCAGACCCATACAAACTAGTAACATCGATCCATCTTTGAGTTCGTCTACCAAAGTCTGTTTGCATGCACCTAGTAGTTTTGGATACGTGGTTATTGCAAAAAATGAAAATGAAATCGTGAGTCAAAAATTCTACCTCGGTGAGGATGCGGTGGATTTACGAATGTGAATATCGAAATTAACAAGTTTGCTAAGATTTTATCGTGGCCAAAACTTCTGATGATGAGTGTCGAAGAGGAAATTCAGTTCCTTGAAAGCTGATACTTGCTACTACTGCAATAAAGTCATGCTTGACGATGATCTCTCACTGAAGAAAATGAGAGATCACTGTCACTTCACGGAAAAGTTCAGAGGTGCTTCTCACGTAAAATGCAATCTGGATGCAAGGAGCATAAATACTATCCCGATCGTCTTCCATAATTTAGAAGGCTACGATATGCATCTACTGATTTCAGCGGCAAAAAATGTCCCTTCGAGAGTGGACGTTCTTGCTAGAAACACCGAGTGTTTCATGAGTATGACCATTACTACGTACTTTTGCTTCAATGATAAGAACTTTTCGGTAAGGTTACGTTTTTTAGACAGTTATAATTTCCTATCTTCGTCGCTGGAAACTTTGGCTGAAAACCACAAGAAAGATCGACCCTTCAACATCACAAAAACTGCTCTTGAATCGGTAGATTGGTTTGAGTCGGGGGAGGTCTCGGATTTATTGACACAATTTGGCCACTACCCATACGAGTAGTGCAGTCTATGGAGATGTTTAAAGAACGGAAATTACCTCCTAAAGCAGCATTCTGCTCCACTCTACTAGGTCAAGGCATCACTGACTCAGAGTATGACCACGCTACGTCAGTTTGGAACTTGCTGAAAAAGAAGGTTTTTAAAAATTATCATCTCGTATATCAGATGATCGATGTGTATCTTCTAGCCGACGTTTTTGAAACTTTCAGAAAAACATGTTTGATCAATGATGGCATAGATCCATGCTACTATCTATCCACACCAGGATTTAGTTGGGCAGCCGAATTGAAAAAAAAATTGAAGCCGAACTAGAACTGTTTACACATGGGGGGAAAGCACAACTTTATAACTTCAGGTATCAGAAGTGGAACAACTTTCGTGTCAAAAAGGCACTCGATCGCCAACAACAAATACCTACCAGACAACTACAACGAGAATCTACCCAGTCTGTATCCAGTAGATTTGGATGTCAACGACTTATACGGACTAGCCACGACCGAATTCCTTCCATACAATCGATTTAGCTGGCTGACGAGGAAAGAAATTCTCGAATTTTGCTTGGCATCGGTTGAAAAAGATTCGGAATACGGTTATATATTGGAAGTGGACTTGGACTATCCATCTGAGCTACATGACAATCACAACGATTACCCTTTAGCACCAGAAAAGTTTAAAATAATGCCAAAACACGTGTCTCTTTTCATGAAAGAAATGGCAGGAAACAAGAAGATTGTTTCTGCTTCCTAACTGGCAACCAACCCTGCTCCCAAAGAAAAACTATGTAGCTCATTATAGGAATTTACAATTTTACTTGAAACACGGTTTAATTTTGAAAGGTATTCACAGAATTCTAAAATTTTGTCAGAAGCAATGGCTAAAATCGTACATAGAATTTAACACTGAGAAGCGTCAACTCGCAACGACGACCTTCGAAAAAGATTTTTTCAAACTGAAAAATAATTCGGTATTTGGAAAAACGATGGAAAACAAATCGGGGCATTTATCCGTGAAGTTATCCGACAATCTAAAAAAATCTGTCAAGTACAGCACTCTACCATACGCAGATTCGTTCAAGATCCTCAACAAAAATCTCGTACTGGTAAACACTTTGTAACATCAAGTGTGACTTACCGACTTACTCTGGTTTCTGCATTGTCGAACTTTCCAAACTCACAATGTATGAATTTCACTACGAGTTCATGCGTCCATAATATGGAGACCGTACACGTTTACTTTTCACAGACACCGCCAGTCTGTTCTATGAAGTAGAGACTGATGATTTCTACCAGGACATGAAAACTAAGTCAGATAGATTCGACACCAGCAATTACTATCCGTCCCATCCTCTATACAGCGTTAAAAACAAACAAGCCCTGGGAAAAATGAAAGATAAGACGGCTGGCATCCCGGTGAAAGAGTTTGTGGGCTTGAAAGCAAAAATGTACTCAGTTCTAGTAGGGGAAGAGAGCATTAAAAAAGCTACAGGGATTAGTAAAGTATTTATCCAAAAAAGTCTCAGTCACGAAGACTACAAAAAAGCACTATTTTTGAAAACATCTTCAAAAGCCACTTGGATGAGCATTCAAAGTAAAGATCATCAGCTCGGAACGGTTGAAATTTCAAAATCATCCATATCTCCCTACGATGATAAGAGATTCGTGCTGGATGATGGAATAATTACGTTAGCACATGGTCACTACGAAACCGGCATAGTGCACGATTTTGTAGACAACATAATCGATCCGATGGAGGATGAAGAAGCTGAAGAGCGAGCTTCGCTGGAGAAAGATGGGGGGGGGGTAAGAAGCATCGGCCGGTGAAATAACTAAACGAAGCGAAGAAGAAAAAGTACTGGCTAATAAGAGAAAAAGAGCGGCTGCTTCTTGTAAAAAACTTGTAAAGGAAACTGTCGACCAGAGAAAAGCTAGGTTGGATAAAATGGCCACCGCTATTGCTAAGAAACACGAGACAGAAACTGTTGAACAGAGAAAAGCTAGGTTGGATAAAATGATCGCTGCTATTAGTAAGAAACGTGCGACAGAAAATCTAGGTCAGAGGAAATGATCGCAGCTAGAAGAAGAAAATGGATGAAAGAAAATTAATATTTAGATTCGGACGACAATAAACTGTTAATATGTTATGTTGTACTTAAAAATCAAGTGGAAATTATTTAAGAGGATAAACTGCTAACATTTTCCGTCCAACTATTAAATTTTGAATCGTAACCCTTCCATTTAACAAAGTACACCATTTTTCCATCTTTGTCTTTCTTTTTCGCAATACTTTCTCCACTAAAAATAAATTGGGAACGAGAGTTTTTTGAATTTCTTGTTTGTAGAAACCTCCGAGCACCGGTTCACCAGATTCGTCTTTTAACAGATAAGTAATAGATTCGGTTTTTTGCACTTTACGGATCGTGAAGACTTCATTAGTAAAATTTTGTAAATACCCTTTATCAAAAATGTTCTTAACTTTAGAAATTCTGTCTTTATTTCCAATGTCATATTTGGGGTTTTTCAACGGTTGTTTTGACTTAATTCTCAGCAACGACTCGTGACGTCTGGTAACTTCCCTCGGTTTTAGTTTAGTTGCGGAGTGAACTGTGTCATTGTAGCATGAAACTAACTGGTCAATAATGCCTATCCACCCGTATGTCCCCTGTCTGGTGAATCGTTTCCACATTTCAGTTTTAAGCGTTCTGTTGAAACGTTCTACAACACTCACTTTCTTCTCAGAGTGGGTAGAGTACATGTTGATGTTGTGACGCTTAAGAGGTGCTTTAAAGTCTTTATTGTAGAATTCACTACCTAAATCAACTTGTAAATTTTTTAGGAGGATTCGTTCCTTCGAGTATCTTAAAAGCTTCCGTAACATCTACACCAGAGTTTGATTTAAGGGGAATGGCCCAAGAAAACTTGGACATGACATTTATGCAATTAAGTAAGTAGTTAAACCCTTTATTTACATTAGAGTAAGGTATCATGCCAGCCATAGATCATTCAAGCTCAGCACAATCACTTTCCGCCTCGGAAAGTGTTTCCGCATCGGTTTGTGGAGTTTGTTTACGATTCGGTCCATCTCGTTTTTTTCCCCTACCATTCCAAACTGCAGTTTTGCCCCCATGATTTTTTTAACAATCATTTTCGCTATGATTTTCGCTGTTGGCTTAATTTCCAATTTTCCTTAGTATTATTTCCAGCGATTTATGTCTATTTATATAATTTTCTTTAACAATCACCACGGCTAATTTTTCTCTCCAAGAAAAAGAAAGATCCTTACGTACTTTTCTAGCTTTAGATAAAAGAATTTCGTTGGCAACGTGCCGTTCGTTTAAATTTGAGCTTTTAGACTAAATGATATCGTGTTCTTTGCACACCCCATCCAGTTTATTCCAAGGTCTCCTCTAGCTAATCTCTCGATTAGTTTTGTTATGTTATTTACAATTCCTTTCCTAGACTTGATGGAGGAAGCTCTTTTAGTTCCGCACACCTTGCAAAAATAGACTTCCATGCGTCTGTTATTTTTCGACATCATAACAATAGGAGGTTCTGGTTGGTTAGGTGTGGATCGTTTACATTTCACACAATACTTCATCTTGGCTGATTTCTTTTTTAGTATAAAATTTTTTTATTATAAACCTAAATTCTCATAAGAGATCTTTTTTTCTCGAGCGGTGAAGATTCGTCGTTGCTTCAATTCCGATAAAATTTCTATCATCTCGTTCCTATGGCCATCGTGCCCCACATGGGTGGATCCGTACAAAAGCCTCAATCTGCTGACCAGGTCATTAGGATCGTCACAGTACTTGTAATCCACCGGCCTAGCATACCCGGTTTTTTTTACCATGCCAGCCCCGTTTTTCTTCGTTTTCATATCCTCTCAAATAGGTGCTATTATCAACGCATACTTGGCACCGTGATGAGACTAGGGTTTTCGAGTGCCTGGATCGTTGTTTTGTTAGATGGTATTGGTGTTTTTCAAAAGAGATGCGTAAGATGCCTAGACATCGGGAGGATACGAACTTTCTTTCAGGTCCTTAGAAACCAACAAACTTCAAAGTGCTCGTCGCCCCGGGTACTGTTTACCGCCAACAATTACATCGTTTTCAAATACTTTTACGGGTTTATTCGCCATACTCAGTTCACCAGTTTTTGTGTCATATTGCAGTCCGAAGACTGGGTCAGTATCTCTGGGATTTTTGAAAAATTTGAGCAGGAAATATTTTGCTGTTTGCCCTATGACTTGCCCGGGTAACAGACTATCCAAGGATCTGTGAGTGGGAAAATTTGGAAAATCTGGAGGTGTTGAAACACGTCTGTTTTGGATTGCCGAAAGCACGGGGGTGATTTTCGGCCCCGTGCGGTAGATGCGTATTCGGTTCTCATAGCCAGAGCCGGAGTCGCATATTCGGATACATTGGGAGAACTGGGAGGCTCTCGCACCATTGGAGTCGATTGAGCGACAAAATTGGAAGGTGCTGGCAGTTCACACTTTTCTACATCATGCATTGTTCCCTCAGTTTCCCACCCCTCCTCGTCATCATCATCCTCCTCCTCAAATTTATAAATTATTTACAGGAGTAATAATTCGTATAGGCTACATTTCGCTCGTTTTTTTAGTTGCAAAGCCAGTAACTACTTTCAAAGGACTCACTGCGGGTGTTGGTTTCGCAACGGTTGGTTTCAAATTATTAACAACGGGTTTTAAAAACTCTTGTAAAGATTCTTCTTGCACTTGCTCGTCCAAACGTTGATCCAAAATTTTTTAAACGTTTTTTGAGTTTTAGGATTTCACGTTTCATTTCCATCTTCTTTTTTGTTTCGACTTCTTTTATTTACCAACGAAAATGAACGTTTTATAACGTCCCTTGTTTTTGTCGATCGATAAAAAACCCATACGGATCGTCCCAACACGTTCTACACAACGTTTTAAAATCTGGAAATTCCATGTCCGGCCGACATGATTTTCGTAAAAATGTTTTAGATTTAATTCATCCACACGAAATATGATCAATAAATTACCGTTATCTCTAACTACTTGTTTGGGGATTCTGGTATAAGATTGACTGCAATAAAAAACGTCAGCATTAGAATGACGTCCTTGAGCGAAGTAACGTTCAATGTTCTTTTGTTTATCTAAAAGAACGTCGTCGAAGTCTAAGAGATTAAGAAACTCGGGTCGAATTTCTCGGGAGGGGTCAAATTGATTTGAGAGTCGTGAAAACTCGCTATTCCCGACCAACCAATTCCTCAATTTCGAAAAATGTAGACTGTAAGGCTCGGTATTTTGGTTGGCACAGTGTTTTGCTGTACATGCATAATCTGTCATAATCCAACCAACCCTCGTTACAGATAAAATTAAACAGTAAATTCGTCTTCCCGCAGTTTGCTGGTCCTATAATCAAGCATCAAATGTTCGAAGTTAGAAATGGGTGATTTTTACGCTTCTTACTCGAAACGAAGAAATCGTAATTTTGAATATTCATTTTTTTTATTCAGAAATCATTCTTTATGAGTTTTTTATCTGAAAACTTTTCGTTGGATGTATTAGATCGACGACTCCGTACTTTACATTACACCAAAGTTTTATGGTTCTGGGAGCATCGTTGCTGATGTACACGGAATTAATTTTACCGCTAACTTCCGACAAGGACAAACTTCCGCATGGGGTTAAGTTAAACCAAGGTTTTTCTATAACATTTTTGTTAAGTTTTCCTTTAGTTTTATGGATATTGTTGTACACCCACGTTCTAAGACATAGTGGTTTATCCGACTCGCTGTTAGCCTTTTGACATAATGGATAGCATATTGAAACTGGGTATGAATAATTGGGGTAACTGAACATAGTCAAAGAAACGGGTTTCTGCTCATTGGTTTCAATTTCTAATTTTTTGCAGATGTATCGTTTAAGATTTTTCATCGCGTTTTGATATTCGAGGTCTGATGGAGAAATCCAACTCTTGCACCTGGAACCTTTGTTCGAAATTGGAGAACCTATTCCTCTTAAATCCTCGAAATATATTCTCCGTTCTAACTTCTAGAGAATTTGATTGCAGCAGACTCGAAACATTTCCGTGCCAGGTAGAATGAGACATTTTTAAAATTTCTTATTCCTTTTGTTTATATAAAAAAAAACTAGTGAAACTAGTGCTCTGGGGAAGTTCGCAACTATCGTAATGCCAGTGCCTAAAACCCAAGTCCACGTTCATCCCACCTTCTATGTAGATAAAAAGCCTGAGTTTTTGCTCTCGGATGTTGTTAGTGCGGTACGTGCCACGAAACGCTACTCATTCGACTTTCCCAACAGCTGTTGCAGCTGCCCTGAATACAGCGGTGCTAATGACCAAGCTGTCGACGCGCCACTAAGCCTCAATCCCCCTCCCTGAATACAGCGTCGTCTTTGCTCGCCCTAGATAACGTTAGGACTTGCTTGGCACCGTACAGCACCTTGTCATAATTTTCGAAAAATCCCATGCAGTGTTTTAAAGGAATGGCAAACAAGAAGCTTCCTTTAGGAGTCGTCTCCTTTACGATGATGAAATGCTATAATTTGAATCCGATGTTGTCGTTCAAACTGGCTGCGGAAGATCCGCATCTAATGCCCAGCAGTTCCCCAGCAACGACACTTGATCGGTCGAGCCGTGCGTAAGGAGACCTTTCATGAGAGTCCCATAACCGGGGTAATTTAACTCATCCATTAGCTTATCCCCCAAGTGATATTTAATGCTGGAAAACAGGTACACGGAACCATTATTGATGAGAGACACTACGGCAGCATCGGCAAAACTAGAACCGTCGGCATTCAGTAACCTGCTTTTAATCAGAAGATAACTATTCACGACGTGTAGGAAAAAATCCTGGTCTTCGATTACGATTCTAATTTCCGAATTGACGTTGTTTAGATTCGTTCCTACTATCGGATTATTTTCGTGAAATGCGTAGCTCTCCACGGAAGAGTCATGTTGTAAAGATTCGTTTATATCGAGGTAAGATTCCGTTAAACTCATCTTCTCACTCTCGTTATAAATTTGATGAATGCTGCATTTTTTGCCCTTAATTGATTATTATCTACAACGAATCCTTTTCCAATTAATCTTTTTTTTTCTTTCGAATACTAACATTCTTTTTTTAATATGTACAAAATTATTTTTTAGACCTCAGATGAAGTCTGACGGTAAGGGTTTCCCCGTTTAAATTTATCAATTCGTTATCTTGAGAAGTTAACCAAATACGAATATTACGAATCTTGTCGGTAGTTACGGAAAGGTAAATTAAATGTTGAGGGGAAATTATCATCTTATAAGCCGGTGGCACTCCCGGATAAAAAGCGTATATGCAAGGTTGAGTGTTGTCATTCACGTAGGAAGACCCGATTATGTTGGTATGAACGAAAATTGTATTGACCTCCATTATATCCACGTATTTTTGACCTTGCTGAGTTTTACTATAAGTTCCCTGAAGGAACCCTAGAACAGTTCCTAAATTATTATCTCCCAGAAACGAAATGCCGTAGAGCGGATTATTTACAACCAAATTTGTTTTTTAAGTATTATGGTTCGGATCTAAAACGATGGCCTTTTTTTCGTAACGTCTTCCTTCCAAAGTAGACTGTATAAAATTATTCAAGTCCGAAATTTCGTAAGCATCGGGAACGACTCGCACCTCGATCCAATTCGCTCCACCGTCGATGGTGTATGAAAATTCGTTGTAGTCAGCGTGTACATTGAAAATGCTGTAGTACGTATTCAACAAAACGAGTGCCATTTCGTACTCTTTTTTAGGGTCTAAGTATATGGGAGATTTTAAATTGCAGCTCAGTTTGGCACCTATTCCCATTAAAATTATTGAACTGGAATCCATGCCTTTTCTTTTTTTGTTATTTATTTTTAATAATGAAAAAGATACTGAAAGACACTTTCCCACCATCCTCCAGATCGATGAAAATGAAGAAAATTACCGAGAGGCACTTTCCACCATCCTCTAGATCAATTAAAACGAAAAAAAAGGGTAGCAAATGGCACTTTCCTACCATCCTTCAGATCGATGAAAAACCGGAAATGATACCCCCGACTTTTCATTACCCATCGGAAGTAACACCCCCATTTTGATCTCGTGACTGGGGATATGCATGTTTGTGACCTAAAAAATGTAGAAAAAGGCATCCCCTCCAGATTAACAAAAAAAAACGAAAAAATGGTAACAAAAGCCTCCTTCCTCCAGATTGACAAAGAAACGGAAGTGATGTCCCCACTTTTCATCATGTGATCTGAAGTGCATTATTACCCCCACTTTGATCACGTGACCGAAGTGACATCATAGGAGGAAGCAAAAAGTACTTTCCAATCCTTCTTCAGATCAATGAAAACCGGAAAACAGATAGTAAAAAGCATTTTCCACCGTCCTCCAGATTGACGAAAAATGGAAGTGAAACCCCCCAGTTTTCAACAGGTGATCGGAAGTGCATCGTTCCCCCCACTTTTATCACGTGACCGGAAGTGGATGTATATGTGTGTGTGTATGACCTAAAAACGAAAAAAGGTAGCAAAGGCACTTTTTGACCCTTCTCCAATTGGACGAAAACCGGAAAAAGGTAGCAAAATGCACTTTTTCACTCTCTTCCAGATTGATGAAAACCGGAACTGACGTCATTACCCCAGTTTTCATCACGTCACCGAAAGTGCGCCATTTACCACCACTTTGATCACGTGACCGAAAGTGGGGTACGAATGTGTGTATATGACTTAAAAACGAAAAACGGTAGCAAAAAGCACTTTTTCATTGTCCTCTAAATTGATGAGAACCGGAAAAAAGGTAGCAAAAGGCACGTTTTCACCTTACTCCAGATTGACGAAAACCGGAAGTGACGTCATTACCCCCACTTTTCATCACACGACTGGAATTGCACCATTTACCCATAATTTCCATGAGGGTAAATGTATGTATGTGACGTAATATCGCAACTTACCACTACTGGAACGAACGTGGCAATGGTGAGATGCGTTGCATCTTCTTCTATGCTTCCTCCACTGTGGTGTAGACTGTTTTTATGTTGTGTAAAGACACGTAGTGACGTAAAGCAGAATGGCCGGAAGGGGAAAATATGGTAAGGGTAATGTGGAAAGAATTTGGCAAAGGCCCTGTAGTCCGTGGCTTACTTGTGTGATGAAGAGGCTAGCGGAGTAGAAGCTTCACGGGTCCAAAAAAGAAAGATTTGATGGGGCAATATTTAAGTTATTGTAAGATGCAAAAGCCAAAAGCCGCTCCCGTGACTCGTAAACGACATGGGGAACAGGGAGGATCCCGTGAAGGAATGGCAGAGTGTGGATCGATGCCATGAAACACTGAGACAAAGCTAGGTGCATTGTCATACTGCCAGACTGAGTAGTTGGAAATGGCCGATGTATGTTTTGACACAGCGTCAGTCCATGTAAGTAACCGTGCTTCAGAGGAAAAAAATGGCGGATCGGAAGTTGGAGAGAGATGCGATGAAGCGGTTGCAGAAGGGTCTAGGAATGGTGAAGGAGCGGCGTTGTGCAATTCGGTAGCCGAGGGGGATGGTGAAGAGGAGGAAGGAACCGTTGGCGAACGAAATTGAGCGATTGAAGGAGGGTTAAGCAACCGACGGGTGCGCAAATGAGCACAATAGTAAGCCCTCCATGAGGGGAAGTGGGTATTGGAGAGACCCAACGATGATTGTTCTTGAGTAATTGTAATTCACACGAGGAGCGTGGTATTGTCTTCGTACCACCTCGAGTTCATTGCTGTAAGCTTCGTTGGTTGCTCGTAACAACTCGTTTTCTGCTTGGATGTCGTTGTTAACTGCGGCAGAGGCTTGACGGGTTGAGAGCGCCACGGCGGAGGCACGAAGGAAAGCAAGTTCCGCAGCAAATTGGTCAGTGAAGGAAAGTACAACGCTTATATTAAAAGCCAGGTTTTCAAGTTCTCGGGCAGAGAGATGGACGCCGCGGAGGAGGGCCTCTCTGGGGACTGTAGCTAACGGGAACGGTGCCACTGGTGGTGAATCTGGTAAAAGTGGCGTTAGGGCTGATGTAGGAACGTCGACAGGACGGGATGGGGATGACGAGGACGAAGGAACCGAGAGACGTACTTGCTTAGGTTGTGTCGATTTCCGGGGAGTAAAAGGCAACGTGGCCTTCTTAATGCGCACTGGTTTATGAGTTGATTGTGGTGCATCACTGGAACCGGGAATGGCAGGAATGGAATGAGCAGGTTGCTGGGTCTTCACGTTACTGGGACCGGGAACGGCAGGGTCAACAAGTTGTTGGGGAGGCTGCACTGAGTGTTGAGTGTCCATTTGGGAAGACTTGGGAGAAGATTGAGAATTGCGAAGCACCCTTTTCTGAGCCGCACGGATTGAGCATTGACGAGAGTGTAGTTGCTTCTTTCGGATGATGATCCATTTTGATGGCGAGATGGCAAGGCAGACCTTGCACTTCTTCTGAATGCCGTCACATTCCCGATGCTTCTGGCAGCAGGGGTGAGGGTAGAGATGTGTCGCCTTGCCAAAGAAGCCGAGGCAATGACAAGGTTTGGGCGAGGGAACGTTGAGAACTGGGGGCAGCGGTTCCTCAGATGACAAGGAGTCGTACATGAGGCTTGCAGGATCAACGAAAGACACGGTGAAGCGCAGAAAAGAGACAAAGCGGCAGCGATCGCGACACTCCTGGCGGTAAGAGCAGGAGATAATGACAAGTGGCAATCAGCAGCCTAGGTTGCGGTGGGATCGTAGTGGACGTGCTGGAGCAGAATAGGTGAGGTAGTGGTAGGGAACGAGACATTTCCCCCCCCCCCTTTTTTTTGCAGATAGGATGGCAATGTGACGTGGAGGTTGTAGCAGGCAACCGTGATAAAACGGAGATCGTAAAAGTCACAATGATGAAGAGAAAGGGACTTGGCAATTGGTAACCAGAGAATGTTATGGCATCGCAAAGAACGAAGAGGTAATCGGGTGATAGAGGGTGTGGTGGGAACCTAGCAGAAGCGGAAACCAGGCGTGTTGGTTGGCTGCAGGAACAGATGTGTAATGCTTCATGATTCCATGTGATATGCTGCAATAGAGCTCAGCTTAGTCCTTTGTCACATTGGTTTGTTGTGAAGAATTGAAGGAAGGTTCCTCCTAAGTGATGATGCAGAAGAGGTTGGTCTGTGTGGCAGTTGAAAGGGGGCAATCGCACATGTCAAACTCCTCTAAAAGGTAACCGAGAACCGGAGGTAATCGGAGGTGTTGTTGTAGTGATGCTTTAGGTCCAGACAGGTTTTCTGCCGCCTTTTGTAAAGAATTTGCTCGTGAGCTGAGTACAAAATTTGCCAGAACTCTCACAGATCTGGAAAACTTCCTACTTGCTGGAAAAAGCTCGTTTCCCCTATTAACAACAAAGGAAACTCAGCTGAGCCTGCCAATGATCGCCCAATCTCAATAACTTGTGCACCTTGTAAGATACTGTACCCTATCATTCGTGACCTGTTAGTAGACTTTCTTAGAGGTCATGAGCTTTTCGACAGAACCTAGTTAAGCTTTCTGAATGGTAGGTCCTCAACGCTTCAACTGCAGTGTCTTGATGATTGGGAATTGTCACCAGAATCTGGCGTTCCTACTGATTTCATCCTAATGGTTTACACAAAAGCCTTGGACTCTGTTTCACACGTTCAACTTCGAGCTAAACTTGCATGTTTTGGTATTGGGGTAATGTTTTTAATTGGATTTCTGATTTTTTGTCAGACAGATCCCAGTGCATTAGAATAAATTCGGATGTACTGTACCTAACGTAAAGCCTGTAACTAGTGACGTCCTTCAGGGGTCAATCATTGGTCTCTGTTGTTCTTGATGTACCTGGCTGACCTTGCAATTGACACTCAAAA